>CM055197.1:11083423-11270923 GCA_029224185.1 Karalla daura
TTTAGTTGTGGGGGACAAGTGCAGAAAAACAGTGATGGTTGCAGGAGAAGTGTCTGATCTAGTGTGCATGTGTCTTGAAATATGAAAAACAGCCATTAGATTATACATAACGGTTTTAAAATTTAGTGTACATCTACAATCAAACACACTGAAACACACCAAAACCAAAACAACATTTTCCATAAAGCAAGCCCGGATTTTCAGCCCTCATCTTTTGGTATATCTTTCGTATATCCCTTGTATAAAGTCTTCATGACCACTCGAAGGACTAGAAAGAGAAATCACATTCATTCATTCTTACACTGGAGGAAGAGGTTATAATGTACATGATGAACGTGCATTACAGCAGCACTGCACCTGAGCCCCAGTCCCCCTTTCACTCATCTATCAGTCACATCCACTCGAAAATCTCTCCAATGAACATTTTTTGTGCAATTGCTTTCCTTGTAGAAGAATAATAAGGTGACTCTGACCTTGAAGTAAAGGGCAATAATCCATTTTTTTTCTTTATAAAATCCCAGAGCCCTCATCTCACAAAGGCTCAATCTGTACGTCCATATGCTCACTCTGCTCCAAAATTAATTAATTTCATTTGAGTTTTAGTTTTTGTCCTTTTTTGTTTGTTTGTTTTGCTTCCAGCTATAAACATTTTGAGGTCTGTCTAGGGTGTATTTTCTGCTTTCACCCTCTGTGCACTGGGATTGGCCCCAGCAGAACCCCACAACACCAGTCGGGTATAAAGCGATTTAACAAAATAGATGGACGGATGCTGTAAAACGTCTATTTCACATTCCACTTGAGGACACGGTTAGGATTAGGGTCAGAGATGTGCTCAAGAAGGAGTGATAACGTTTGATACCAAAACCCTAATAGTATCACGTCTTCCCAGCACTGTGAGAAAAGTGGTTAAAGTGGTTCATTCAATTGAAATAAACAAACAAACAAAAATATCCCACTTGCCATAAGTGTATTACTGCACCACAGGGTGGGCTCATGGGTCCAACTGGTTTGCAAAAATGCAGAAATTCTCGGTCGTGACTCCATAAGTGACCTCTGCCCGTGCTGAGCTTCCCTCAGTGAGGGGCATCGGGACGTCCTGCTGCCACTGCAGTGACTGTGGAGCACATTTCACCTGGAAATGTTTGGCCACCGAGGAGCATAGAGGCTGAGGTGCCTGGTCATAATATTAACAGAGATTAGTCAAGCAAAGAAGTTGCACCAGGAGCAGATTGAGGTTGTTTGTGCTGCACAAGACTCACGGACGGACAGTCAGAAGGGCAAATACATCCACTGCTCGAAGCATCTGCAGTCCCTGACCAGATGTCGAGTGGCAAACTAAAATAAGTCTAAAATCAGTAAAGAGGAACTTGAAGATTGGACTTTTATTAATCCGTTCACTCATGGTCACTCATGCTACTGCTCGGTGTGTGGGAGTCAGAAACATTTTCTTTTTTTTTTTTTGACAAGGTAACATCTGTTTTAGCACTGATGATATTGTAATGTCTGCAATATGCTGCTTTAGATTTCATTTCAACGTCATCCATGACATGAAGTTGTTTTGTCTGTGGTTAAAAGTTCTTCCAGAAAGAAAGTTTTTTTATTTTTCTTAGAAATGTAACCCAGTTGAGGCCGATGTAATTGAAAATACTGTTTAGTGGCAACTGCAGTGATGTGTACTATAATAATCCTATACTGTAATTAATCACCCTATTTTTAACTCTAGTGTAACACACCATAAATTTTCTCTGACGTATAATGACAGGCCTTGTATTAGAAAGGCTCAATTAATAATTTTTATAAATTATGGAATATATGAAAAATGATGGAATATATCTTCAGTCCGAAAAGAGCTATGGATAAATAGAGAGGCAATCCCAGATATGACCTTTATTTCCTATTTTATATGACATAAATCCCATATTTATCTGTTTTATGGTTCAAAGTCTCAAGTCTCTGAGGCATTAGCTATTTCCACGTTGCATCCATAAAGGTACAGTGTGCAGCACACACCCATCTATTTCTATCCTTTCTATCCTTTTCTATTTTACTGCCCTTTTGTAATGTCTCCCATCTCACGGCACATTTTCACCCAAATGAAACGAAAATTACCTTAGAGGTGCTCAGAGCTCACAGAAATCCCTCTGTAGAGAGGGTAAAGTCTAATATGGAAACTTGTTTGGACTCGGTTGTTGAGTCCAGAAACGTCAACCTACAGAGGATCAGCCTTTCCACTTCCTCACATTCCTGTGAGCAGAATCTAAAACGCCCATGTGTGATAGAAGATGGTGGAAACTCTAGACAAACAAAAAAAGAAAAAACAGGAGGAAAGATTAATTACAGTTTGCTGAGAGCTTAACTGGATATCCCAATTGCTTTAATTTGTATAAGCACGTGGCCAAAAAGCTGACAAGCTCCAAGTACAGCCTTCGGGGTGGGGTGAAAAGCTAATTGTTAAATCAGTCTGGCCAAGTTTGAACGGCCCAGCAAAGTTTATTGACTGCATGCAAAACATGTCTTGTTTATCAGTTGTCAGGACGCCGCGGCTGTAAAAAACACATCACTTTCTGATTTAGGTCTCAAGCTGATCTATTGATTGCTCTCCCTTCTTCTGTCAGTGAGTGATATGGCTGCATTTTGAAGATCTCTGCAATTGATCTATTCCTCCTCCAGATAGCAAACACCTGAATTACTTATTCATTACTCAAGTGCTTGACTGACACACAGTTTGAAGTACTGACTAATTCACTTTGCTAAGGAAAAAAAAATCTATTGGGCACAAACTGACATTTTCAGGATGAGCGGTCCCTGCAAGTCTTTTGAATAGAATGGGTATTCGAGGCTGAATGTTTTTCATGCACATTAATTAGTTCTTATAACAGGGATGTGGAAAAGCATGGGTGTCCTCTATCACAGCCGGAGTTAATCCTCCTGAATATTAGGACGGTGGTGTGTCGACAGGTCCCTTGTGGGTTCACATGAATGCCTAACACAGGAAGAATGCCTCACCTATCTAATTTCCCGTATTTTGCGATAACGATTTTCTCCATTGAAAGTAAATCGCGTCAACCCGTTGACCCCCTTATCCCCCTTCTCTCATTCTCTTTGTGCTCGGAAAGAGGCAAAAAGGAGAGACAGAAACTGGCAGAGCGGCGCGCGCGTCAACAAATCTTAACAATTCATAAATGTGCTCCGACTCGTTTCTGTCCTGTGCCGAATCTGTTGCCCAGATTCTAAATTATACAATTTGTAAACCACCCAGAGTGGTCTCCTTTTACCCTTGACTTAAAACAGAGAAGACTGTGTCCGGAAGACAAATGAAGCCGACCGCTGGCACAGAATGAAAGGTATCGTTTAATCTTGGCTTCGGATACAATCTAAGTGGGTTAATTAGGCCAAACCAACACTCCTTCCACCACAGGGAAGATTTTATGTTGATACAGCTCAACCAGGGCGTGATCTGAGGTGCATGGTTATGGGGATAATTTGCGCTCAGATGCTTTCCAAGTTTGAAATGTAATCTGAATATTAGACAGTGGAGGCATTCGGCATCAGTTAATTTGTTAACCAGCTGCAGATTCGTTGCCTGATCAAGTCAGTGTCCAACTCGAGAGGCCGTAACGAACTGACGTCTTTTGAATACTGACACCAGATACACTGAAATGATAGCACCAGATGAAATACTGATATTCATGATGGATGAGGCACATCTTTACATTTTTTGTTGGTATAAGTCACCAAAGCTAGAGTAGTTCTACAAACTACCCAAAATCATTAGGATTCATCTTCTAGGAACCATGAGCAAGTCTATCAAATAGCTGATCTATTGGTCTTACTGGGTAACAATCACAGCCAACCTCCAGGGCATTATTGGGTCAGAATAATTTAGCAAAGGCTTTGTTGCTCTACTACAGTCTATCTTTGACTTCTACATTTTCCACTCAGCCACATTCCTGCGTTGTGTCACACGTCTCCATCACAGTTAACTGTTGTCACAACTTGTCATAGGTGAGCCAGGAAGACGGCATCTTGCTCCTTCATTCAGGCTTTCCATGTGACAGGTGAAAACCTGTGATTGAATCTGTTTTCGACGGAGTCCAGGAAGTTTGAGATGAGGGAAACTTCACCATCACATCCACGAAAGCGTGACTTGTTTGCAACTGAGCGTCTCTCTGCATTGAATTCTCTTAAAAGCCTTTTTTAATAAATTAATTCTTAATTCTTTCTAATTAATGCAAATTAAACAATACTGTTATTTTAGCTGTCTAAATGAATTATGAACCTTCTTTTTTTTATAGTAGACTAAAGTAAAAGCAAATCACATTTGCCTTTTCACCAGAGGGCATAATGCAAGTTTTTAGCCAGCATGATAAAACATTTAAAACAAAAGAGAGAAAGACAAAATTACAGTACACTGCAACTATTACTAGAGAGCAGTTTTCTCAGGTTATTTGTACTTTTGCTGTACGCAAGTAGTGAATTTGGACACATGGATGTACGTAGTAAATCTAATGCTACTTTTTGTAGATACATACACACACAACCACAATACTGTTTAAGCAGACACAGAATCACAGTCTAAGTGTATGCTCAATAGTTCCACTTGAGTATTTTGATGCTGAAACATATAGAAGCAACAAATAGGACTGAATACACGAGGAACATGGTTCTATTTAGAGCTGTATGGATGCCATTCTCACAACACTGACCCTTTGCACTGAAAGGGCTTACATATAATGAGAGGGGTTAGGTTTTTTAACAAGACTGTGGATAGTACAATGCAGCAGTTGTCCTTCAGCCTTTCCAATGTATAAGTGCTTTGAGATGTACAATATGTTGCTGTTTTGCAGCAACAAACCTCAGTAGACAACATTTCATTTATGGTTGTGAAACGGAAAAATGGGGCGGGGCTGACTTTAGGACACACTATTCGAAAGGTATTACAAAATCTATATCTTTCATTCAAAACTCAAATGGGAGAAGAGCGAGAACAAAAACAACAATGGCAATTAGAAGTTGCTAAAAGCCACAGTTTACATAATGTAAATGGAACAGTTTAACACAAAACACAGGAGAGGAGAGTCGGTGAACGTAACGTAAGCTCCCATAAGCCGCAGTTATGGCAGACAAAGTCACGCTGTAAAGCAAAATCCCTTAGCAAGGTGTTTTGTTATGAATCAAGCAAGGCTGCATTTTGTTTCTCATGAATTGAACATTTCATTTGCGAGAGGAAGAGTCTCTGATTTATTCTCGCAAGATGCATCGTCTGACTTCACTGCGGCCACTGCTTCACTTAGCTTAGCAGGAGAAAGTTGACCGTGTCTGCCCCATGCTTGGAATTAATACCCAGTCATTGTCAACAGTCATTACCCCATGGGAGTGGGGTGGGTGGGGTGGGGTGGGGGGGGCGGTCTCAACATGCACTGAGCCTCATCCTGGTCGACAGATCGCCAGTGACAGGGCATCTGTGTGTCACAGACATGTAAAACAGGCACGGGGAGTACCTGTTGACACCTGGGAAAGAAGATACCTTTCACATTTGCATTAGATGGAAGAATACTGTGACCTTATGTGAACTCACGGTAATTAACTTTTTGTTTCATGTGCTTCTGTGCTCTGCTACGGTCTGTATCACTTGTTTGTTATTACTTGTGTGTAACAATACTTGTGTGCACTCTGTTGTAACTCTGCATAGTGGGAGCAAACACACCATTGGTATTCCCATAGAGTCCAGATTATTCTGCACATTGCTAGAAGTTTAGGCAGATAATGGCATACAGTAGGTGCAGGAGAAAAAGACCCTACTGTAGCGCAAAAGGGACTGTGGGATGGAGAGAAACTTAATGCATGGGTTGTAGTTGATATAGTGCTCTGTGTGTGCTCCAACCTCGCTCCTCTCAGCCAAAATTAAAGCCTTTTTGTGTTTTCAGCCTCGAGTGGAGCAGATTCTTTATTCGATACAACTCACACACAATCAGCATCTGGACTTGAACTTGGTTCAGAGTTTTTACTTGTGTGAGCCGTCGTGGAGAATAAAATGCCCGGAAAACGTGTATAATTTTAGTAATCAATGCAGCGCAGTCTCATATTGTCTGCCTGCATCGTGTTATGTACATCAGCGTCTCAGATGAACTTTATTAGCGCATGCAAGGTCTGCGACAGAAGGCCGACAGCCGTTTTGAAGAAAAGCGCCTCGCTTAAGGGCACTCTACTTTCAATACGAGTTGTCAAGGAAGATGAGAGTCTTATTCATTCACTTTCGGCATCGATGTTCTCGGCCGATACAGATATCCAAATCATCACACTCCCATTTATAAGCCTCATTCCCTAACCTCTGGGTTGCTGCGGCTGCTAATAGTCCTCGCACCGCCTCTAAAAGGACTGATCATTGCGGCGCTCTGTGCCGCTGCTGCCATTAAAACGCTGGCAGGTTTTTTTTTCTTCTTTCTTTTCTCTATTAAACTGTAATACATCATCAAACTGTAAGAGCAGGTTGTGTTTTATTTAGCCAGAGCAAACGGAGGAATGAATTCTCCGAGATCGTGAGGTGGTGGGTGGTGCACAGGGAGACTGCTGCTCTTCCTGTCCAGGCACAAATAACAACAAATATCTGCTGAACACTGTTAACCTTTCACTAATTTAGCAGTCAACACTTGGTCTATTATTAGATCTTTTTTTGCAGAGCCCGAACACATGTAATGTGCATGATTCCCCAAAACAAAGAGCTTTTCTTTGGCTTTGGCTGACACGGCTTATGGTAAATGACAGGTTTGCATATTCTGTGTCGTGTCTTATTCCTGAGGCTTATTTAAATAATTAGTTCCAGGTCAATGATGCTTAATTCTCATAAAACAAATCGGGTATAGTGTGTATTAAGATTTGACAAGGCTGCTGATATGTACAAATGGTAGCCAAGATAATTTACCAGCTTTTTTTTTTTTTGAAATATCATAAGCCATTAACAGTTACAACTTGTTTTCCTCTACGAGCACACACACACACACACACACACACACACACACACACACACACACACACACACACACACACAGTGAGTCATTTGCACGGATGGTATGATATAATGAGGAGGTAAATCTGCAACTGCTACTGCACCTCCACTGACTTTTCTTTCTTTTGCTCGACATTGTTTAATTACAGTAGAGGAGGGTACATATTGTACGCAGAGATTTGCATTTTGCTTTTGTACGATGTAGTTATAATAAGAATCACAGTGTAAACAAGTCACATTTAGCTTGATGTTTACAAAAGTGCTTTGTCCACATTCATGTTAATCAGCCGGGATCAGCCCACACTTTGATGGCCGGTGATTCTAATGATGTTCTAAACCATCTCAGGTCACTCCTGGAGCACATTGAGTTGTTTCCTTATTCATTAAAAACACTTTAATGAGACCCAAATGAATTGCGTTAACTAGAGCACAAGGTATTCCAGATAAAGATTTAGTAGTGTGCAATGGGCTGAAAACTGCAGTGTAAACATTATGAGGCACTTCGAAGCCCTTTTCCTCGGCCTGTAGAAGGCAGGTCGTCCTCGCTACTCTCTGCTAAACCTGCCAACGCAGCCTGTCGGGGCGTTGTTTTGGCAGTAATGCCAGCTGATCTACATCAGTGTTTCTGTCACGCTCCTTGGCCTCTCTGGCTCCAGGAACGCCAGCACTTTATCCGGAAATCATACACTTGGGCAAGATCAGGGTGTCATTGTTTGATTCTTTTTAATAAAAGCAATTGTGGCTTAATAAACATGCTGCCCTTATGGAAACATCGCTGCGTCTCTGTTTAATCAGGGCTTTAGCATAATCTTACTAACTGTGGCTCCGAGACTGAGACTGGTACTGAGACGATCGAGGTGCAATCTGACACGTCTGCAGGTGGGACGTTAAGGTTTGCAAATTCAGTATTCATCCATCATCCATGCATAAGTAGACACAGGGTGAAGGCAGTGAATGCAACTTGACCCTTTTTGGACTTCAGGAGGAATCTGAAGTATGTAATGAAAGCCCAAGCAGGCAGGCATGCACACTCCACGCAGGGAACTCGGTGGATGCTTCATTCCATCATTTTTTTTCCAGTTTTGATTTGTTTGTTTTGATAAATCAGACCAAGAGAGGCAACCAAGGATGATGTTATAGTCTGAAGGTGAATCCAGTTTCTGAACTAGAGCTCCACCATCCTGTTACCACTTGCACCATACACAGTGCAGTTAATGATGATAATACACAAGTTTCTGCAAAGATTTAATTCCTTTTTTTTCCCAGCTTTCCTTTCGGGCAGTTTCAAACCAGAGCAGCTTCTTGTTGCCGGCCAGCATCTGCCGACTTTACTGAAATCCAGCTGCTGCATAAAATGAAATTAAGCTGAAATGTAACATTGGCACCATTAGTTGGTGGAAAATGCCGTCTCCAGCTGTCTCTTTGCTGTTTCCATCTGCCTCATTTTAAAACAAGAGCTCTTCAGCATGCATCTTAAATATGATGATTTCTGGACAGAAAACAACACACACGGACCAAATCGAGGTCTAAGTGTCCTGATCAAAGGTGCTGATGTGAGATAGACGGGTTTTGATGGTGCGGACATTACGCTCCATGCAGGAGGAACTCAGAAACATCCTCTTCCCTTTTGTCCTTTTGTTTCACGTGTATGTGTGTGTGTGTGTGTGTGTGTGTGTGTATGTGTGTGTGTGTCAAACTGGGGCGGGACAGGAGGAAACATCACCTGCTGGCACTTCCTCTTCACACCTGAGTTGTCTATATCCTCCCTCTGCCTTGCTTTGGTTTTGTCTTCCAGCCTCTGTCACCTGTCCAACTCCAACCCAATTTATGTCTCTCCGTCAGCCGCCTCGGGCTCCGTGTCTAATCCAGACATGACAAAGACGTTCTTGACATGAAGTGCATCAGAGACAAGTTTTTCCTTCTCTCTACGAATGTCCAGCAGCTCTCTCACTTTTGTGGTTCTTACACTGCACAGTGGATGTTTTAGTGATGCGTTTATCATAATGGCCTTTAAAGGTAATCTAAAACTCCCCCCCAAAATCTAATGGTACAGAACACAAGGTGGGAAGATTTAATACATTTGGGGCAACACAATTGTTGTGAATACGTTTTACATTAAGAAGGTCCCTGGCCTGAAACCTGGTCAGACCGAGTGTCTTTTTATGTGTGGTTTGCATGTTCTGTCTGTGTGTTTACTCCAGGTCCTCCAGTTTCCTCACACAGTCCAAGAACCTTCATATTCATGCTGACTGGAGACTCTAAACTGCCCTGGGGGGTGAATGTGAATGTGAGAGTGAATGGTGTGTGTGATCTGCGATGGGCTGGTGGCTTGTCCAGAGTTATCCTGAATACTGGGAATGGAGGCTTCATCAGTCCCCAACAACACTGTTAAAATGCAAAGATAATGGACGAACAAATAAATATTAACCCTTTTTTGCTGCATATGATTAATGTTCAGGATATCTTTCGAAACTAACCAACTTACTAAAACAAATATGATGAGATATCCATATGTCCATAAGGGGACATATTGTGCTGTTCCATATTTAAGAACATGTTTACAGTGCTAGAATATCGTATGTCCACAGTGAACCTCTGTAAAGTTGCATAACATGAGCTATACGAGTCTGACTGTAACCCACCAACAAGATTTCACATGCTATTCACTCTCCCCGAACGAGATGTGTTGACATCTTTTGGTTTTGTGTCCAATCAGGTCGGACCAGGACTGTGTCTCGCTTTCTCTCTCTCTCTCTCTCTCTCTCTCTCTCTCTCTCTCTCTCTCTCTCTCGAATGAGTTTCTGGAGTTAAAAATTACTACTCTGTAGGTGTTGAAATTGTAACCACGGTATGCGAAAAGCAGAAAAATATGCACAATATGACCCCTTTAACAGGTCCACTAATTGTATTTAGCAGACTTGATGCTTCATGATGTTAGCAATTTGCTACATGTCTGACTGTGACATTGGTCACGTTAGGATGGACTTTGAATCAAAGCCTGAGACCACATGCGTCCACAGTAGGAGTCTCCAGTTTGACCGATGGATAGTTTTATCTGTGACCTGGTTTATTTGCATATTAATCACACTTCCATCCTCTCGTGTTCGCAGGCAGAGGGATTTTACAGATAAGTCTGTTTGTAGTAGAGTGATAATTGGCGCAACGTGTTTCACAGACCATCAGCCAAATAATTCACTCTAATTAGACTTGCTTCATACAAAGTGCGAGCAAGGGAACTGAACTCTAAGAGGTTGTGGAGCTATGTGAGACGGGATGAGAGACAAGAGAGGGGAAGGGGGAAGAATGGAGGCAGAGCAACCTCGCTGATGAGTCATGAAACATTGAAACCTTCACAACAATTCAGACAGAGAGAGGAGGAAGAGGCGAGAAAGCAGGTGGCACTGTGGCAGCACTTCATCATTAACCATAAATAGTCTAAATGAAAATATGAGAACGTACCCTCTGTAATTAAAGGTACAAAGGCAGGCAGCGGAGTGAATGTGACTCGCTTTCCCTGACATGGTGAAGAAAAGATCAGGAGCCACAGAGGAGCTTTCTGCACAGCAATACTGCTCAATTAGGACTCGTATTGATTTACAATGGACGTGACATTGCTAGGGGTATGTGCCAAACGTAATGCTTGTTATTTTATTTGGATTAGGACAGAAACGCTCTGCAGAGCCGGCGCCATCTCGTGTGAAATACACAAACTCGAGACAAGGCAATAATTCATGCATTTATCATTTGTACTTCTCAGATTCGTGGCCGTGTGTTTGCAGGGAACTTTTCCAGAGGTGACTTCTGGGCAGCAGGGTATAGCACAGCGAGCAGGGTTACTGACTCTAATACCAGAGGACTCTGCAAGAAATATGTCCTTCAGGGTGACACTGAATCCCCACCAGCTTCAGGACTACTGGCCTGTAGCTGACTCTGACCTCTGACCTCCCTGCAGAGGGGAGTAAATGAATCTAAAAAATCTCCTCCTCGCTTTTAGGCATGATACAGGATCTAATTCTCCCCTGGCTGCACGGGTGAGATAGCAGCGCGGTCAAACAGATTCACCGAGACGCAGGCGCCTTCAGTGTTATGCAAGACGCCGAGAGTGTGTGAGGGATTAGTATTCATAAAAAAAAGCTAAAGTTTTTCAATTCGGCAAGACTAAATTGTCCCATATTAATATTCATACAGATAATAATGACAGGAAAATGCAGAAAAACAATCATGAAGCCCATTTCGGGCTGTAATCCGTTCACCTTATTGTTGTAATGACTATTTTTGGCATAGTGGTGAGAGAGATGAATATGTTAATTTAAAATGAATAAAAAAAACCCACAAATGTTACAGTGATATGTAAAAAGACAGCAGAGGTTTGGACCAACTGCTGGTCCTGCGGGGAGACTCCACACGTTCGAGCTCAATCTGTGTCACAGCGTGAATTTGTTCGCTCGTAGTCCGGCAGTCAAACGTGTGTAACATTTCTCACTTTGGAGCAGCACTGCGGCCGAATATGAAATACCAAGCGAGCGCCTGCAAAGCGTTAGCAGTCCAGCGGCGTCCGGGCGTGCTGCAACATCTGTCATGGCTGAAATAGGGCAACTTCCTCCTCATCCAACCTGAGGATCAGAATCATTTGTCGCTTTCCTCGCTGGCTTAATCAGCCACGCAAATGCTTTCAGCTAATTGATTAAAATGATCTCTGTATTTCGCAGCGATGTCATTAGCATCCTTGTTATTTTGGCAGCTGTAGCGGCCGTGTGTCTACCCACATTCACTTGGTGTCTGACACTAATAGCAATCTATTCCCGACTCTGGACTAAAATTAAAAACAATACATGCTGTTAATGTGCACTGGCGGAAAATATCTACTGAAAGGTCATCCTCTTTATGCGTTTTTCTCGAATGGAAAACTTGGATCTGATTGCACAGACAGGCCTGCAGATGGAGTCTCTCCTCTGGACTAAATGTTTATTGATCAAGAAAGACTTGGGCATGTAAATTCTGATTTGTATGTGAGTGTTGTCTGGCGCAGAGTAGCTGCAGTGTAGAATCCATCACTATTGGCATGTGGACCTGATTACTGGAGAGACTCTGAAAGTCTCATAGACCTATGATAAAGAACTCTGTCCGGGCCCCTTTACAACCACATCACTCAGGGTGTCCGCACAAAGCAACAACGTATTGCAAAGAGAAAAAAAAAACGAAAAAAAAAAAACAAAGTCACGTCACAGGCCTCGTCCTGGCACAACCGCCTTAACTGGCTCTATCCTGGGAGACATTTCTGTCTGGACCACAAGAATACACTCTACAGAATGCTGGAGAATATTTATATATATATATGACAAATAAACTTGAAATGGAACCTAAATTCAAAATCGCATTAAAACTTAAAGTCTTGAAAAATGGTGAAACTGTAAGCGAAAGCAGATGTAATATTCATAGGGAGGCAGAGTGCCTGAATCTGACTTGCATTTGATTCTCATTTGAAATGGAAGTAAGATTCAGTGGCAGAGCCAATTTGTTCACAAGAGTAGGCGGGGTGGTCCATTTTGATTTGAAACACCACACTGGCAAAAGGAGAAAAATAAAATGTGAAAAACGATCTCTCCAGCAGCGGGTATGTTAATCAGGATGGAGTTAGCATTTTGCAACTGCAGGCAGAAAAGCCCAGTCTGCCTAAGCTCCTGGCTCAGGGAGGGAGCGTATACAATGTGTGTGTGTGTGTGTGTGTGTGTGTGTGTGTGTGTGTGTGTGTGTGTGTGTGTGTGTGTGTGTGTGTGTGTGTGTGTGTGTGTGTGTGTGTGTGTTAACCGACATAGATGTACAACATCCTGCTCACAGCCTCCCTCCAATCCTCCGACCGTGAAAGTCTGTCATGTTCCACAGTTGAAACCGTTGAGGCTTAATTGCTCATTAGAACGTCTAACTTGGCTTTAGCGAGGGGGGGGGGGGTTCTTTCTTTCTTCAATAAATCTCCTCGTTTAGTCTGATGATGATTCCTCAACTTATCATTGGGTGGCGGCATTGAGCCCAAGGCATAAGTACATGAGAGCCTGCAGCTGAGTTGATTGAGTATACAGTAGTACGGGTCCGAAAGTTTGCTCATTTGTCACTGATTTCCACCAATGATTTCAGTTTGTCTCTTCATGTTTATCACTGGCAGTTATTTCCTCAGCTAATCAGTTAATTGTTTGGACAACATCCATCCATTCATTACCTTACCCACTGTGTCCCCAATGGTATTGTAGGGGTCTGCTGGATCCTATCACAGGCTGGGTGAAGGCAGAAAACACACCCTGGACAGGATAATTTAAAGTCTCTAATTCAACTAAACGTGTACTTTTGGACTGTGGGAAGAAACTGGGGTACACCTGTTGTACCCCTGATATCCTGTTGTGTGGAGCCCCAATCCCAATCTTTTCAGTTGGTGACCTCTCTTTGACCTCTCTTTTTACAGCCTAAGTTACTAATTCTGATGCCATAACATCCAATAGACCCATAATTCAGTGTCTTTGTCACTTTCATTATCATGTTTTTTTTGTTTTTTTTAACTTGCAGTCAACTTAACATCCTAATATGAAACTTCACTGTCAAAATAAACTATGTATATGTACATATATACACATACACACATACACATTTATGTAAGCAGTATAACTTGTGCAATATGTATCTAGCTTGGATGATACTACAGTGAGATAAACTGATTAAGTGCTCATCTCACCTCACCTAAGATCGACTCAGTTCTTCAAAATGAAACCAATCAGATTTGCCTGAGATAAAATTGTGGAAATTCCTAAATCTGATTTGTCTTGTATGTCTTGTGATATGCACTAAGTCATTTCCCACATCACATCTCTTTCACATCACACGAGTATACCGTTTCACACTTTCCCGTACACACCCCGTTTTTATTACTGTAAAATGAAAAATTTTGCAAATGCTCCTTTCATCCGTACAGGGAGCACCTGTGTGACTCACTGACTGGGAAATTATGTCACCGGTTTGTGGCCATGGTGCTGTCTGCTGCCTCTGTCTGTGTGTGGTTCTCAGGCACATCTGCTGAAAGTGGCGCTCATTTCCTGGAAGCTCGCAGCCTTCTTGTAAAGTCAAATGAGGGAGATCCTGCGCCCGCTCTCAAAGGTGTGAGCCAGCCCAACCTGTGAAAGGCTTTTGAGACACGCAGCATGTCTCGCACTCATTCCAATTAAATTACGTAAGAAAGAGGCGAATAGGTGTTTCTACAGAGGATTCTTGTGTATTTCTGTCAAAGTAAAGACTTAAAAGTAAAGACCCTGCAGCTGTGTGTGTTTGTCTTTGAGTTGTTTTGATTTTATGTTCTTTTGCATGTAATTTTTGTATAACTCAAGTTATTTTTCTTTAATGAAAGAGTTTTCATTCATCTTTATCCTACATATGGATGATCTACCACAGCAACTCTCAGCCTGTAATACTGGGTGTGTGATTGGTAATAAAAAAATAAACCATCTGATGTATGTGGATGATTTGGTTATTTCTTTTCCCCCGAGCAGTGCAGGTCTGTAACAGCTGCTGAATGTCTCCTCTCTATATGGTACTGAACACAACATAAAACACAATACTAGCTAAAGTTATGTATATAAAAAACCCTTTTCCTGTTTTTCAGCTGTCAAATAATTATTCTTCTCCCTGTCAAGAAGAAATTTCCTTACAGACGACATGACAGATAATGACACTATCTATAAGCAGAAGATACCCTTCACCACAGGTTTCACTCATGCACAGGTGACGTCAAAATGCCTCTGTTCAAAGCTTAGTGTACGCGTCTGTAGAGCTGTGGGTTCACTATAGGACAAAAAAAAACTACAGGTTGTTTACAATGATGCATCGAGTGGTTTTGTACACGCACTTGTCAACACGCTTAACTCTGTGCTCAGAAAGCTTGATGCCTCAGAAAATCATGCAGTATAATTAATAGTTTGACCCACATCACCTGTAGCTCCATCAGCTATCAGTCTCTGTTCTGAAGACACTGGTACACTTGTCTCTCTATAGTAACTTTATAGTAGCTCCACTGTTTCACGTCACATCACGTATGTTATTTTCATTTTAATGATCTTTATCCCCCGTCATTGTACCTGCTGTCTGTTGTTGTGTTTCTCTTGTCTATAAATATATATTAGAATTAGCCACCATGCTTATAAGACTGGTTCATTTTGGCCACTGATGACTTTGTCCAGGAGCTCCATAATGTTCTGCACACACTGGTCGTTCATGGATCCAAGCTTCAAGTGGGGTTGAATTAGTCTCTCGCAGAGCCCATGTGGACACTGTGTAATTAGACCCATGTTACAGAGACCGACCTATTTCTACCCCACAGGTTGCATATGATATTTCACTTTTTGTTTTGCATCCACTTCAGAAGCAATCTTACCACCCAGCAGGAGTCATTAGTGCAGTAACTCCATGTGCACGACCACAGGCCTGCAGCTGAACTGCGTCACTACTGGGTATTTGAAGTTGTTTTGCTGCAGAGCTGAGTAAATAAAGTCCTTCTATACTGTTCTATACTGTTCCATACAAGCGGCAACGTATGAGAAATCAATATTAGTACGTCTCGTTTGACAATGGTTATGTAAGAGTTGATTTGTGCCACACAGTGGTAAGTGGTTTGTGCCGTTTCACCACAACAAGAAGGTCACCAGTTCACATCCCGTTCCTCCCCATTTATGTGTGGAGTTTGCATATTTTCCCGTGTGCCTTCAAAAATATACATATATTAAGAACAACTGGAGATAGGGGTTGGTGTGTGTGTGCCCCTGACGACCTGTCCAAGGTTCATTTCCTCCTTCCTCCTATATGACACACCCCCTGAGACACTGTGGGGTGCAGAATAGGTAAGGTAATGAAGGGATGGGTTGATTTGTTATTACAACGTCCTCCCATGTTGATTGTGCATCAAATCATGTTCAGCCTACAGGACAACCAAGACAATCAGCACCCCGAGGGTCTTCTTCTAAAGCCCATCATGCCTTGCTTCGTTAGCAGCCCACATGGTCACACACACATGGCGACACACAGGGAGTATAGCATCAATATGCAGATTTTAATGGCTTTCATATGTGTTGGGGGCGTGATGATAATAACAAGGGAGGCAGTAAACTCAGAGACACCAGGTGGATGCTGGCAATGACTGAAGGAGCCACTTAGAGTTGATGGCCAGAACTATCTCGGCTCTCTGGGCAGAGGTGGGAGTTTGCTATTGTACGATTCATCAAGGACTTACACATTCTAATCTCTCTCTCTCTGCTCCATCTCATGCATGGCAACTATGTCGTGGCTTGGGTAAATCATGCCTGGGCGACTGGCGAATTTCCAAGTGCAGATACACTTTCTCCGATAAAACTTTTTCTCTCCTTGAATGAGTGGATGACACAATTTTGATATGAAAAATGGGATAGAAGCTTATGTCATCAAATAGCATATCTAAAATGGAAGATTATAAGTTCTTCAGTCATCTGTCCTGGTTTGACATACTGTACCCTCTTGGGAAAGATCAAGGCATTATCGATGTCGGCCCCTCTGCTGAGCACCCAAATGTCTCTCTGTTTGGCACACCCGACTCTGATGAAGTGTCTCATTTTTAGATGAAAGCAATCCCACTGAGGCATATTGTCCATGTGACATTTGAATGCATGAACAACAAATGGAATATTGCAAATTATGTAGATTTTCAAGGAATTTCAAAGCTGAAGTCTGTATCTGTTCATTGTATGGGTTTCTTTGTTTTTGTTTGCCTGTGGGGATATGCATCGCTCACCCTGTGACATCGATCTGTTGACAAATAAAAAAATAAATTCACTCTGGTGCACTATTACATTTTAAGATGAAGACTTTGGTTTAATATAAGGGTTATGCGAGTGGTGTTTAAAGTTATTGTCCCCAAGAAATGAAGGTGAATCTGAAATGATACAAAAATGAATGTATGAATGTGTGTGTGTGTGTGTGTGTGTGTGTGTGTTTGCACTGTTTTGAATGATAAATAATGCATGTATACCAGGCAGCCTAGACCTACACAACAGATGTCTCTCAGACAGGAAGTAGCAACCCTCCTTCCCCCTTCTCCCACGTCAGCACTTTGCAGTTTCAACTCCATCACTTCCCCTTTCACTGAGCAACATACAAAGCGCACTCTTGAAGACATATTTGCATATTATCACCATCCACAGATGTACAGCTGTGTTTAGTGATGCCATAATATGGGAACAAAATGAGGACAGCCACACATTTCTTGGGCCACAAAAAAACACGATCCAGCATTTACAAAAAGTCACGTGGTTTCATTCTGGTGCGAGTGTCATGTGCAGACAGTTATTATGACTCAGTTTGGTGTCAAACAAACTCTTAATCCCTCCACTAAATTTCTTTCTGACAAACCCCTTTTCCTGTCTGTCTTTGCTAACAATGTACAGTCTCATTTGCACATGAACAGCTATAAGTAGACCTGGTGCTGGTGAAGTAGATACATAATCAAAACTGTAAATGGGAATATTATTTCAAAATGTTCACATAACACAACCTTAATCTTTTGTGCCCAGCTGCCGGGAGAGCCGTCTTGGCTCTGTGTGCGTATTGATTTTTGTTGGTTCTCTCATCTGGTATGTTGACAAGAGGCAAATACATACGGCGATGCTAAATGACTGCTATTTAATTTGGTTTCAATGATTCAGCAGTCTGCTGTTTACCTGAAGGGAAGGGATACTGCAGCCTTAGTTTATCGGCCCACTGGGCTGTAGCTGCATACATGCATTTGTAGAGCAAAACTTGTCTGTGTTAATCAATGGGTGTTGATTTAAGATGAGGATAGAGAAAGGCCAGGATGCATTTCTTGCCTTTGCCCTATGTGTGAGCCGGAAAAGGCACCGACAAACCCTCTGGATACAAAGATTATGGATGGATAGAGATTGGTTTCCAGTTGAGATTTTTCACTTTTGCCTGTGCAGTTTCTGCCTTAAGTGGTTGTTACATATACTGCATCTGTGTGTTAGTGTTTTGGGCCTATTCTATAAGAATGAAACTGGTCAAAGCTCAGCAGGAGCTCTGTTTCTGTTCCATTTCCTTCCCTCTACACACTCTCTGAACCTGACGGATCTGAGTGGTGACCCAGCTTTTTGCTCATACTGAAACGTTTTGGTGAATATACATTAGATGGTAACATTTTTGTTTAGACTGATTTCAGACTCTAAAGAGGCCCCAAGTGTTAGTGAGACACTAAATGATGTGTGTACTGTGCATTGGTTTAACATGTCCAGGGTGTATTGTCCACTTTCACCCTGTGTGAGCTGGAGAGACACTAATAAACCCCTGCAACTCCATTAAGGTACACTTTAGACTCTCATGGCTGAATCTTCAACGCAGGAGTTTCTCTCTGTTCGCATTCCCTCACATCTTAACTTTTACTCAACATGATTTTGCTGTCACTGTGCCTCAGGCCTTTGGTTTGTATGTACGAGTCTGAACAAATGGAAAACAACTACAAAGGCACAGAGCGCTAAAACAACCTCTGCCACCGCTTGTGTTTAAGCTTGGAAAGACGGCCACTGTAATGCGGTGTGGGCTGTTCTGAGCCCATACTTGGACTCCTACGTGCCATCATGACAAAACACACGGTTATCAACCAAAGTCTGGTCATCATGACTCATCTTAGTAAGCATCTCTGTTATTTTTACCTGCTGAGGTTGCCTCGGGGTGTTTGCACCCTCCAGCATTCATGCAGGCTTCAGGTTACCCGCTCACACTTGAGTAATTTGCGAACTGGGCCAGGATCGTCTTGTTAGACTAGTGATGTCACAAATTCACGCTCCGATGTGTACATGTTCACATTCGATTAAAGGTGACCACAGAGAAAGCAGCCCGTGCACATACTTCAATGACCACAGTGACTCACTCATCCTGCTATAACGGCTGCTGTTTCTGCACTTTATTAATTCATTTGTTTTCCAAGCTGAAGAGACATTGGGTGCTTTGATGGTGTCTTTGAAGACATTGTCAGTCTCTCTCTAACAGAGACATCACATTTGTCTCCATCTGCCTCAGAACGCACCTTATTCCCCGTTGCTTTCCACCGTGTCACAGTGAGTTTGTCTTTCTCCATTAAGGCTCTGATGTTCTGGAAAGTGCAACCCCACATGCCGGACAGACACATTTTTATTATTCATTACATTTCATTCTTTCCATCTTTCCAGCGCCTTGCTTTGCTGGAGGTGCAATTGGAATCACAGGACATTTTTTTTCTGAATGTCCAGGATATCACAAAATCAAATTATATCCAAGCTATTTCATAGCCTTGACAGTCTGACGTTTTGGCGTTACCAGGGTTAACAAGTTCCTTACCCAAACCAAACAAACAATTCCCCCCAAATAATCAAGAGAATTTTTCAACTGAAGCAAAAGGAAAAAAAGCAAATCAACCAATGAATGAGCAACTTTCTTTTTCAAATTTCTTAGTAAACACTGCAGAGGATGTTGAACCCAGGGGGTTTTCTGCATCAATGATGGAGCCGTTAGCAGTTTGTGGTTTCACCGTTACAGGAAGCATCATAAAAGGTGAGGGAAATGAAAAGAGAACAGGGTTTATAAAAGAAGAGGACGCTCATTGAGTGATGGGTTAAACATTTTTCAGAGAGCTATTTGTGGGTTGCCGCTTTGCACGCCTAATACAGACGCAGCAGCATGGAGACGCTTCTCTTTCTATTTCCTCAATTCAACTACATGGCCCCGAAGGAGGAAGCGTATTTCAAAATGCTCGGTCCACAAGACTTGCAGGCACCGAAGATGAAGGACGATAATAGCAGGTCGGTGTGCGAAACTCTGTTAACTCTGCGTTAACTTGACTGATTAATATCATTGCAAGCTTTAATAAATCCTGCAACTAATGTCAAATTTCCAAGTAGTGCCGCTTTTACCGCAAGTGAAGAGATTGAGCAATGGTTTCCTTCTGAGTGGGAAAGTTTAATTTTGCATAGGAGTTCTTTTACCATCATAATATAGATTACAGGTTACAATTCATATAGTAACTTGTCTGAGCGTGATTCAGGGCCACTACAGCTGCCAATAGTGCTTTAATAGCGGAGTTCTGTCATGAGCCTGTGCTTGCTGCTTTTTTTTGTGAAAGTATGTGACATGACCAGTACTACAAAGATGTATTTCTTTCTTTGCATGTAATTTCTCATGTAAGCCACTTTGCAAGTTGTAAGCTGTCTGCAAGCTGCTGATTTGGTGAACGGTGTGACAGTTACTCGCTTGGCAGTTTGTGGAACTTGATGTATTTTCACCTCTGTTAGCAGACAGAAAGACAAAGAGAGGAAGAGCCGACTAAGCCTTTTTCTCACCAAGTCAGGCTCACACGAAAACGTCAGCCCTCACAAAAAGACAAATACGACACCAAGCAAGTGAGACAAAATCCATTTATTTCACGTACAGGGGTTGTTGTTTTTGACAAGCATTATTCATTTTTAACCTCTGTTTCGAGCAGCCATGGGCACTCGTTGCACACTTCCAGAAACGTGCCGCCGACACGTTTCTGTGGATCCAAAATATTTTTTGCTGCATCATCAGGACAGAGCTGACCGCGTCTCTGATTTTCTTTTTGCAGCATTTCACCAGAGGCTGCCTTGCAATGGAGCGACTCCTTTGAAGAACTGCTAAAGCACTCGGGTCAGTTTAATGCCTCAAACTTCTAAAGTGTGTGTCCTGTTGCTGTCCATAACAGCATCTTCTGCTGTCAAACAGTTTGCTCCATTTGAATCCAAAACTGCTCGAGTGAATAAATAATTAACGTTAACAGTAGTGAAAGTTTCACTACATCTTTCAATCTTTGTTAGCACAGATAGTAATACAGAAACTGTGCAACTTCCTCACAAACCCAGAAGTAGAGTTAAAGTATACAGAAGCGTTTAAAGGTCTGCACATCAGTTTTTTTGTGTGTCAGGGCTACTGAAGTGACATTGCAATGAGGGAGTCAGGGAGAGTGTCCTCTGAGCACATCCTGCTGTGACTGTTTGTTTATTTACCCAAAAAGATCAGAAAAGACAGATTTTCTGTTGTCCCTTTTTTGTATTGTGTAACACTGGTGACTAACATTGTGCCTCTGTTTCTCTATATCAGATGGGGTGGAAACCTTTACTCAGTTCCTCAGGACAGAGTTCAGTGAGGAAAATATTGAGTTCTGGATTGCGTGTGAAGAATACAAGACCATTGATTCTGAGACAAAGTTGCTGTCCAAAGCCAAATGTATTTATACGCTTTTTATTGACACGGATGCTCCTAAAGAGGTACGGTATGGGTATGTTTATGTACCATATAAACTGCCTGTTTTTGCCAATGTAATGTTGCAAAATTTAAGAAAGTCACAGAAAGCATGCTAGTTTCGCATTTTCTTCAGCTCATTTGTCTTTAAACACTGCAGGAAGTTTAAAATATTGATGCAGTTGGAATAAAAATAGCCTAGGCAAATTCGAAAGCGTTGTATAGGATGCAGCCTGTGGTAAATTGACCTTTGTGAAGAGTTGTCAGGAGCCATGGCTCACTGAGGTCATGCATCTCTTGCATGCATCATCTGCAGAGCAGGTCGGATGGTATCTGCAGACGACAAAAGCAGTTTCAAACGTTCACGTTTGCTTCTGACGATGATGCGACCACCATCCGATATGCTTTCAGGCCCTGCAGCAGATCTGACCGTTAAAGAGTTTGGTGTCTGGTTTGAGGTTTTGACATCCCTCTGCACGACTCGAGAAAGCATCACCCACACACTTCCAGTCTGAGATGAATGTGCGTCTAAATGTGAAAGATAGCTCACTGAGCATGCTGCAGGGACTTGAAAGTACCGACCAACGCAAATGAAACACAAAGCCACCCAAACATAAACCCGCGTAGGCTTCACTATGGACAGTTTCACACACATGCATATTTTCAGAGCTGAGTTAGTGGTGATTATAAGAAGCCCCACCACTGTTGAACAAACTGACCTTTTATACATTTCATTCTAAACTTAGTGTTTACAGACAGTGAACAGCCTCCCATGACTGGATGGGATGAAATGCATTCAGGCAGAAGTGTACATTGTTAATATTTTACTAGTTGACATTCAATGACAGCAAAGATTTGCATTGTTTTTTTATTCTTATTCTTAATGTCTTTTCACTCAGGTCAACATTGACTACAACACCAAGCTGGCCATCCAGAAGAACATGGCACAGCCTCCAAAGAGCTGTTTTGATGCTGCCCAGATGAAAATCTACAACTTGATGAAAAAGGACTCCTACCCCAGGTTCCTCCACTCTGACATTTATCTGCGTATCACCAGGAGGAAAGGCCCCGGGGCCACCATGTTTCGCAGAAGGTCACGCTCCTGCGTGTTCAACGAGCGAGGCGAGGCCATGACTGAACCTTTGGCCTGGTAACACTGCATTGGCACAGACGTTAGAGCTTGCTCCGGGATTTGTATTGTTGTAGAGGAGATAATTCACAATTTGCAGTAGTGGGGCTGAAACGTGCTTCTGCGGAGGGTTTTATTTCTTCTTTAGAAGCACAGAGGTTGCAGTGGATTATCTCACTTACACAGTGTTGGGGCAGATCAGCAGTGTTTAAGACTTAAAGGAATTGCTTTATGGGAAATTAGTGTGTTTTCTGTCTTTCCAACAATTAGATGAGAAGGTTGATACCACAGCGAAATGGGAAGGATGAGGCAGCTAGCAGCTGCATAGCATACTGTAGTCTGAGGAGACAGCTACAGCTAGCAGCTAAACATGCTAGGTACACTGTTAACAAAATTATCCTCTAAACAACTTGATGTTGAGTATATATGATGCACACTATGGTGTTGCATGAGGGTGACAAAACACACTCAAGCTAAAGAAGCTGTTTCCTCTTGTTTCCTTATTCTCAGCTAAGCTAAGCTTAGCTTGTTAGCACAGATAGTAATACAGAAACTGTAACTTCCTCAAACACCCAGAAGTAGAGTTAAAGTACATGCGAGCAATGAAAGGTGTGGATGTCATTTGTTTGAGTAAATGGTTGTTGTGTTACATTGTACAACACACAATCACAAGCTTAAGTAGCTGCTCCCTTATGCTTAGCTAATGTAAGTGAAACAACAGTTTTACATCCTACATATGTTCAGAGTGACGTAACGCTGTCTCCATTTAGTTCGAGACTACATGGCTGTGCACCAGCTAACACCTTTAGTTTTTAGCGTTAATGACTTTAAAAAAGCAATTCCCATTGTGTCAGAAATAATCACATGATTAACACCTTCAAGCTAGTCGCAGTGAATCAAGCGTTCCCTGTGGCCATGTTATGAAACCCGCTCATTGTGCAGCCCTCGCAGACAATTCATCCATTCCCTTTCACAGAACTGCTTGTGGGTTGAAACTTTAATGACTGCTTTCACATCTTCTGCCATCTTGCAAAACTTGAATGACAGTGGGATGGTTGGGGACGGAGTGGCAGCTGAAGTGCCTCCATGCTGCTGGCAGTACTCAGCCAGCCACGCAGCAGCCGCGGTGAGGCCCCGTTCCCCGACTCGAGACGCAGAACGCTTCAGCTGCCTCGTCTCCTAATTCAGCAAAAGCACCGTATACAACATTAATACAGTTGACGTGGTGTACAAGCTAATTTAACCCTCTCTCATTAAAATGGATTTATGACTTTATCCCTTGTGCCGTCCAACCCCCACTGACTTGCAGTGAAAGAACTGAAACTTTTTGATGAGGGATAGAAACCACACATTTATCTTACTAATTATATTATTATTCCTATTTTACACACAGATTATATCTTAAATGAATACTATAATTATATGCTTATAGTAATTATCATTGCTGTGTTTTCCTTTTGCTGTCATCTAATGTAATTTATGTATTTTTATGATCACATGTGTTGTCCTGCTGTTTGAAATGTATAAACTAGAATATGTGGAGTAAGTCAAATAAACACTCCCCCATGAAAGCAGTTTTAATGAAGTGCCATTAATTGCTTTGAATGAGCACATCTAAATGTGACAAATGGAGCCATGATATGTGTATATTACACAAGTGGGGAAATTTGTAATTGTGTGTAGCTCGCTATTCCAAATCACTGAAAAATTAATAGTCCTTATCAACTACCAACACTCCGGCGTGGAATTATTCATGCGACTGTATACAGTGTGAATGCACATTGTATGCTTCTCGCAAAGACAAATACATGCTAATTTCAAACTGTCAGCGACGCTATGGAGTTCATCCTCAAATTCCTGCTTATGTATGCAGAAAAAGAATCTATATTAGGACACGCATGCACATACAAAGCCACTCTCTGGGAGTCGGCTCGGTTTATTAACACAGATGTCAGGGTTTCTAGTGGCATTCAGTGGGATAAAGTCCATTTTAGTCCATGTTGCTGCCATTTCACAAAAACCTGCGAGAAATACTTCACAGCTCACATCAATTATGCACTCATCCAGGCAGCCTAAGCATGCATACGCTGCAGTCGCTGGTGGCTCCCCACACAACTAGTCAGAGAAAGGAGGGACATTATAATGATGTGTTAACAAAGGTAGGAGCTCAGCTGGCCTGCCAAATTCATCACAGTTTAAGATTAGGTTGCCCGCTAAGAATTCGCTGGCAGATCCGTGTTTCTTTCCCATTGGTATTTAAATTTGTGCGCTAAAAGCCCCTCAAATCATCCACAAGTTAAAGATATATTGTAGAATGTCTGAAGGGAGACAAAGGAGTAAGAAAGCAGTTCACCTAGAGATATGAGGCTTGTAAAACATGATGAATACCGGTCTAAGAGGAGTTTAAAACAAAAAGATTTATTGTAAAGCATCTAATAGTAGAGCTTTTCCCCAACAAGTAATGCGCTCTGCAAAGATTCCTCACTCCAAGCCAAACCTGCCTGCGGGTTTGCAGCTTCGGGCTCTGTTATCCAAACATCTGCACTGCACATTCCCAGTCTGAGACCCAGTTTGTCCTTTCTCAGAACGTTTTCTTTTTCCAACCCTTCGTAAGCCAAATTTAGTAATAGATCTGCTGACTCCCAGGCTCAGATATTGACTCGAGAAATTTCCCCCCTCACAAATTCGTTTGCTCTCGATGCTGCTGGCCTGCAACGATATTGACAGGCCACCTAAATAAGTTTCAGCGCAACAGCAAACAGAAGGCCACGACCGATTTGAAAGTCTCAAGGTGAGGCTTTGTACTTTGTATGTTGTTCTTTAGCTGAAGTGTTGGGACTTGGATCATACTTACCTGTTAAGCTGATGCAGAAAAGATCCAGGTGTTCTTTCGAAGGACGAGTTTGGTTGATTCATCAGTGAATAGGCAGCAGGTTTCCAGAGCCAGAGAACAATTCTTAACTACAGTCTCTTCAGGCTGAAGGCCGAACAACACTTAAACACTCCTGCCAGTGCCACTATAATTGAAAAGACAATAATAAAAATATGTATTTAGTCTGTTCCTCCGCAACGATTAAATAGAAAGAATCCCTCTGAAGAGTTTACATAAAATTGCTGCTGATTTTGTTTGCGAAATGCATTCATGGAAAATTCTCATTATGTTCTTCACAAGGCCAGGTTGAGGCCTAGCGCACATTATTGTTTTTAATTGTGTTGTTTGCTTATATGATGCATTATTTAACAAACTCTGATACTGGATAAAATTTACCACTGAAAGAGTTAAGGCACAGAGAAAAAGAAAGCTGCTATGTATCAGCATTCCTGCTTTTCACAGTGTTACTCTACCTACACGTTGAGAGAAAGAAATGAAACAGTCTCCACTGAAATCATAGGCATGTTCAATGAATTACTCTCAGGGGTTTCAGATCTAATTTAAACAGGATTTCTGGTAACATCTACAATCTAAACCAATCCCCACCCTCCCTGCTACCTGTGGACTGCCAATTGTCCCTATTCATGTTTCAATGAATAAGGCAAAGCAGGATCAGGAGCAAAGACAAACACATATTCAGTGCTGTCAATTACAGAGACGCATGACGCTGTTTTACATTAGATCCAGGGGACCTGGAGATGACTAGAGTGCCACCCTGTGTATGGTGGAAAACACTGCACAACTTGTTGTGGAGCCCTGCTCGATGAGATGCAGCTCATTTCATTGTAGATGTGAGCGTGAAAACAAGCTGGAGTGATTGCACATCCTTGGATGTCATCTCAAGACAAGGCAAAACATCTTGGATCCTCAAACACGACACCCCCCCGAGCGGGCTCCTCCTGTTTCTCCCGGTCGAACCTTTTTTGACAAGCAAATTCCTCGACGTGGTGCATCTACACACATGCAAATAGGGGCAGCCTGGGTGTTTTCCATCACCTGCTGTGATTTAAATTCTTGGTCTGCTTGGTCTCATCACGTCCCCACCGGTGGCAAGGAAGGTCACGACAGGTTAGAAAGTACAGCACGTACTCAGGTTGATTCATTGCTATTCAAGTTATGTTACAATGACTTTGTTAACAATCATGAGATCTAAAGGTTTTAACAACATTTGTTTTATTTCTTGTTGCTGAGCAGTGGGAAGTCAAAAATATGTGCCTCTGTATTTATTTGATCTTGTGGACGTTACCTTTCTTAATCTTTATGTTTTAGTAACAATTAAATCATCTAAATGAAAAGAAAAGAACATCTAAAGAAGAGAACATTTCATGGATTTTTGTGAAAGTTTTCTGCATAGAGATTGTATGTTACTTAGAGGACTAGCCCTATTATGTAATCGTCTCATTTTCCTGTAATGTCCTCCAAGTTTCACATGTACCGTCTTTGGGTTGAAAGTTCTCGATAACTACTTCATAGTCTGCTATGAAACTTGATGCAAATGCATCCTCTCAGGATGAGCAGAACTTTTATTGCATTATTCGGTCATAATTTCATTCAACCCGATACTTTAATGCGAAGCACCTGCAGATTGGGTGATATTCCCATCAGTATTTGTTTGGTGCCTGTGAACAGACTAACACATGAGATCAAACTCTGTGATGTTGTACCTAAAACTGCATTCATGTCATACTTAGGCTCAGCATTTATGTCAAGATCCAGGCTGTAATTAGGCTTGAAAAGGCTCGTCCATCTCTGTGCTTACTGTTAGAGAGCCTGAAACTGAAGCAAACGATGACTCACCTCCTCAAAACTGCCTCAGTCAGTGCATAGGCAGATACAGCATGTTTATCTCAGCTCACATTTATGGGATTGTCTCTGATGTCGCAATGATGAGGAAAACACAAGTGTATCATCAAAAGACTGATGCGTTAGCAAGGGGATCTGGAAGTTGTTGTTTTTTTGATAATAAAGGCTAAACACTAATCTGTGAACTTCATAGAGTCGTGAATTCAGTTTCTGGAGTTGCCCACATCAGCTGGGGGCTTTGTTTGAGGGATACCAATGAACCAGGGCTTGTTTTTTTGGGGTGGGGGGGTTTCTTTTTGTGAACTCGATGTAGGAACACTGGAGATATTCAAATTGCAGGATGGTAAGCTTTTTCCTTAATAGCGAATTTGTTTATGGCTATTTGTTTATGGTCAGGATCTCTCCAGGAGTTTCCTGACCATTGCTCATTGCTTTAGTTAAATCCTGTCCCGACTTTAATATGCAGTGCCCCGCCACAGCAGGTCATTATGTTACCAACTGCAAATGTATGCATGATGAGGCATTAGAGTCGTTTCTGAGTGATGAAAAAAATAAAGTATTCAGTGATCATTATTCTCAGTTTTCCCGCCTTCAGAGATATATCTGTCTGCCACCCTCTCATTGTCACACTT
Organism: Karalla daura; assembly: GCA_029224185.1. NCBI lineage: Eukaryota > Metazoa > Chordata > Actinopteri > Chaetodontiformes > Leiognathidae > Karalla > Karalla daura. Next base: position 11,111,209 of record CM055197.1, read on the forward strand.
AGGTGAATGTTGATCACTGTTTTGGACAGCAACTTAAATCAAAGTCCGGTTTGTTTCTCCTCGAGGAGCCACCGACTTGGAAGGATGGCCTTTCTCTCCCAACAACGGTGCTTTGCATACAGATTTCCATATATTCCATTCATGTTGGGTGGGGATCATTCAGATTTGCTCAGTCACTTGACTCCCTTATTTCCAAACAATCACAACCCCATCTTCAGTCTCGCAGGATCTTATCTCTGTCTCCCTTCGTAGAGGACGTGGAGATGGCGATAAAGTGAGTTACTGCATATTTGATTATTAGGACTTTACCATTTTCAGCAGGCAACATCTTACAGCAGCCATGTGGAAATTGCCAGGGAACGTTTCGCTCACTGTAAGTCTCGCCTGGCCCCGTGCCTGTATTTCTGCAGGGGCTTGTTGCTGTCAGGTTCTCAGTACATTAAATTGATTGTTTACAAGTTAAAACACCTCACCTACTATAAATGATTAATCATTCGGCCCACCAGTGTGGCTTGCAGGTAGTGTGCGCCGTGCCGTGGAGTTCACAGATAACTGAGCTAGTGATCGATCTTGATGCTCTTTTCAAGGGTAGATTGTGTTGCTTCCCCAAGGATCCACTTGAGGATGTTGAAACTTGGAGCGAGTCCGTGGACAAAGTCCTCAGTTGCAAAGGTGAGAGTCTCTCCTGATGGTGCATGTCATTTAAAACATTTTTTTTTTTTTACAATTTCTACTTGCTAACTGCACACTGCCATTTCCAGCCGGACAGATAGCTTTCCGGGAGTTCCTGAAATCCGAGTACAGCGAGGAAAACATTCTGTTCTGGCTGGCCTGCGAAGAACACAAGAAAATCAAGACAGTCCCAGAGATGATCTGCTCTGCCAACAGGATCTACTCAGAGTATGTGCAAACAGAAGCACCGAAACAGGTAAATAACCCCAAGAGTTGTCCGTAGGATGTCAAACTGTGGCTGTGCAACAAGGATCAGTGATGGTAATTAGACTTTAAAATGGTAATGATGATAAAATGACGGCTATAAAGTTGAGAAACTGTGCAGTCGGTGCTGATAAATCTGCCAAACATTTCCAAGTGCGTGTTCCCCTCTGAATATTGTTCTGAATGATGATGAAAAGAGTTTCCCAAAGATACCCCCAGGCTATATTGTTTGATTCCAGATCAACATAGATTGCGGTACCAGAGAAAGCATAACAAAGAACATCTCCCAGCCGACCCTGACTTCGTTTGATTCAGCACAGAAGCTCATCTACAGTCTGATGGCCAGGGATTGCTACCCGCGGTTCCTAAAATCTGACATCTATCAGGGACTCCTGAGGAGAGGCGAGTCAAGGTGACTGCTTCAAAACTGACAGCCTCTCAGACGGAGGCTCGCAAAATCTCTGCACCTCTGACCTGCTGTAACAATCTTTCATTTCAGTGTGGATAGCAGGCTCATGCCGTACAACTCAGATCCTTAAGTGTAGCAGAAATAGCTTTCCTCAATCTGTGTGTTTCAATAGGCAGTTACAGCTAAAGAGCTACGAGAGACACGTGCACCTGAATGTGCCGATTATTTGTTTTCTTCTGAAGTAAATAACTCAAAGGATTCCTTTATTGTAAAGTATTATCAACTCTTTATTTGCAAATATAATCCTGTAACATGCTTTGAAAAATTCAACTTTCACAATAAAATCATGAGTGTATTGTTAAAAAGCTCCGTCTCAGTTTTGTGTTCTGTCAAATGCTTTGGCGTCAGTTTAAATCAGAAATGGCTTAAAAACAAAACCTGAATGCACTGTTTTAACAAGAACATTTGGGTGCGGCCCCTTTTGAATGTAATGCAAATCACAGTAGTCATTGGTCGAAAGATACACCAGATGGCAACAGAGTCCTTCAAGTGACATCATTCAGTAAACATGAAAGTACCAAGAAGGAAAAAAAAAAAACACTTCACACTTCCTCTGCGTGGTATGTTTCTGCAGTGTCTCAATTAGAAGACGTGTCCTCATTAAATATAATGTGAAGAGGAAGTGAATCAGCGCTGTCTGGAGTTAGATGCTCCTGAAATGCCAGTCGCGGGTATGATGGGCGTGAGCGTGCTCTTAATGGCAATTCAGATGTTTCCATGATGCCGGAGTTCATTCATCAAGAAAAGCAGAGTTCAGACGCCAGCTATGAATCAGATATGGCGCAAACATCGTCTCTGATGATGACTATGCCGTTCTTTGAACTGTAAATCTTTTAATCTTCACTGAAAGAGAGGCTAATGTACTTGAACTTGTAGGTGAACTTGTTCGGTTTGCCTTTATGGGCGAGCGCATGGTAAAATGTACCTTGTGCAATCGTCTATGTAAAAAGCATGCAAACACAGGGGAGCACAATTTGGACCGCTGGACACAGTGTTCAGATCCACAGATACGTCTTAGCTCAGAAAGGAGCAAGACATGCCCATACGTCTCATCTTATTGTATGATTATATTTTTCTTTTTGGGGGGCTGGGGGTGGTGGTGGAAAGTGGAAGTAGGCAGAGTGTGGTTCCCCCATGTGACTCTTGGTTGTTAGATGAACATTTTGTCCCGTTGCCATTGGTAGCAATGAATACTCATGGTGTTTATTTTAAGCGGTGCTGCTGTACAGACAGCTCGCCACAACTTCCTCCCGTTTAGACTTTGGTTACGATCACCTCTCTGTGGGAGAAGTCTTGAGTTAGTCAGGTACTGTAAAAAAAAAAAATCGTGCGACGACCCACTTGCTCTGCCTACGCTCGTAGTTATGATGCATTGCAACGTCTAGATACTGCCAGCAGGAAGTGAGGAAGGCAAAAAAAAGAGAGAGAAACTGAGAAGCGCTCTAATTCTCAATGTGACAACAGTTGATGGAGGAAACCACAGACGGGTGCCGCCACCGATAAAGAAAATCCTGCGATAACAGTTTCTCTCAGCAAGCGATCAGCAGCTGCGCTCAAAACATTTCCTGTCAAACATGAACATTGACAAATGTGACAAAACAGCACTTACTGCAACTCACTGAGTTCCCAACAATTAACATGTCACCACATTTATCACTATTACATATATACACTATAGGCACTGTTATAGCATCAGACCTCTTAGCTTACCATGTCAGGCACACATACAAGTAATAATACAAAAGTGAGATTTCATACTTGATCTGAACATACATCTGAACACAGTTCAGTTCATACATTTACTCTAAAATGTATTGTTTGAACTGCCAATTATTTATATCTGATATTTTATCATACTATATATACTACATACTATATCACATATATAAATAGTCCCTGAGTCCATGTAGAAGTATCTTTTACTTGTTTATGTTCAGCAAAGTGCTGAACTGTGTCTCATCTGTGTTTGTGAATGAAGTTTTTTCCCTTCCAGGCTGCTCTTGTCACACACAGGCATGACTAGTAATTAATGGACAATGATTTTGTTACATCTCTTAGATGTGTGAGTTTCATTGTGTGTAATTAGGCCTATAGCTGCATCGGTACTTATCTCCACAGGTGAGTTGTCTCTGAGGAAGACATTGCTGGTTGTTTAGTTGGTCTACGTTGGTCCTGGGTATTCTCTTACCATGAGTCTTGTGTTTGAGCCTCCATCCTCTCTGACTCTCAGTGAGAAGTGAAAAACATCACATGCAGAGGCAAAACCAACAGTGTTCAGCTGGACGACAGATTTCCCGACAAAAGCCAGAAAGCCTTCAAGATTTGCAAATGATGTATTCCTCCTGGGCCCATTGTCACTGCATGAGACAGACATTTACGACAATGAGCTTTCACCTTCAGGTTTTGACATGCCAGAGGCACATTTACAGGCCTCAGATGTCAGCAGGGCTAGCTGAAGGCAAACCCATTCATTGTGTATGTGCTACCCCGGCACAGGAGCGCACCACCCTGCGGCCAGCTGAGCGGAGCACAAGCAGGGACGCGCCTGCTGCTCCCAAACTGAGAAAGGTTTAATTTGGGCGATGGCATCCCGACGCGCCCAATGGGAGAGTGACTGACTGGCCTGAGAGGAAGTGACAACTAAATAATCTGCTTCCTGTCGATGCTCCATGGTGCTTAAAAGCAGTCATTATGACCTGTAGCTCCTGGGTGCATATAGCCTATATTTCCCCAATATCCTGCCTTGCCATTAGAAGTGGATGGACCCTGCTGTTTGTCTCTTCCTCCTCCTCCTCCTCCTCCTCATTGAAATGATATATCGTACAACTTGTAGCGCTGTACTATGTTGTTCTATATGCTGACTTATCCCCCTGCCATTATGTTAATTCACATCTAAACCACCAGGAAAGGGCAAGAGGCAGGAAAAACAATTCCTGAGATGTTGGCTTGGATTGTACCCAGCTCAACAACTCTCAACGAAAGCTCAAAAACTTTGCAGTTTAACTACGTGTGCTATATCTTAATAACCTATTGTTACGTTTTGCAGATAAGCAGTCAAGGAGGATTGTAAACATTTGCAACCCCTGGAAATGGACATCTTTCATCTTCCAGTCAAAATAACAGAATTTCTGTCGGGTTTAGAGTATGGCACCTCCGAGAGACTTTTTTGTGATTCTTGGGATGTTACATATGTGTGTTTCAAAGTTTTCTGGTCCGGGCCCTAATATATGTCATACATACATATGCAGCTGTATGAATTTAAGGTGGAATGACCTTTTGACCTACAATAATGAGAGTCATTTATTATAAAATAATACATTATTCCACTCCACGTACTGATCGACTTGGTGGAGGCTACATGAGATATCCATGGATTAGCGAGCTTACGCAGTTAAACAGATAAGACTAAAGGCTAACTTGATTAAGGTGGCAGACTTCTGACTACTGTGGGTGTCAGACATGAATGAATGTTTCCTGTCAATACTGTGCTTCCACAGCAGCCCTTGATCTTCACCAGTTTCCTCTTTAAAACTTCTGATCAGTCATATGGCTTCAGTGATGCTGAACTGAAAGAAAAGGAACTGCACCTGGTGAAGTTATAGATGGTGTCGTGACCTTGTTTAAATAAAAAAAAAGGAGAAGAAGAAAGATCCGGAGTAATGTCCAGATTGCATGCAAAACTTTTGATTGAACCTCAACTTCCTGATGACCTCTCATTGATCGGGGGCAGAGACAAAGAATCAGGGTGTGAATGGTTTTATTGAAAGGTGTTGGCAAAGACATACATCCGACTGATAAGAGCTAAAAAAGTTAAAAAGACTTATGACGAATAGACAAGACACAAAAAGATGAGTCATTTATAACCTAAATGACACAGTGTTGACGCACCTTTGTGTGTACAATCTTCAGGCCTACATAAATTGAAAACAGCAGGGTGGCATAATGTCTATTACACGTTCACTGCTTTGGTTCTGGAGGTCGAGTCTAGTTCATGTCATTGGCCTCCCTGCCTCTTCCTGCATTTCCAGTCTGATGATATAGTCAGAGGTCAAATAATGGTACGACACCCCTATATGGAAACAACTTGTAATCCTATTTCAGATTAAAGATTACAGTAAATATACAGGCTCCATTTACAAGAAACCATTGCAGAGAGAAGATACATTGACCGGGAAGGGGCTGATTAATTTATGCAGCTCTTTACAGTTGTTTTATCTGTGGTAACTACAAGTATGTGTTTCAAGAGTCAATCATACTTTAGGTCTAATTTGATGGAGGTAGGGGACGTTTACTCTCTCAAGGGATCATGAACATGCAGATTATATAGAAGGAATTAAGAGATTTATGAATGCTAAAAAGATTGCAAAGTTAATGAGGCTGCACTATAAGGTAATCATGAACATCTTCCAAATACAGACTATTTATCAACTGCCCCTGTGACTGCAAGTGAAAACTGCTGTTCAGGTAAATGTTTAAATGTACTGCAACCGTAGCATCAGATCTAGGCCAGTCCAGTGAACAGTTCTGCATTTACGTGTAGTGATATTAGGTTAGAAACGAAGCTGGAAGATAATTATGAAAATGTAAGCCAAAGGTGTCGCAACATTTTAATCAGACATCTGCAAGAGAGAGAGAGAGAGATGTAGCTGACGTAGCATCAGCCTTTAGTCCGTAAAATGTTTCCAAACCCGATACAGTGGCATTTGCTCTGGAAGCTGATGGGAACAGAGTGTAAAGCATTTGCCTATCTGCTGTTGAATTTTCCACTGCCCTATTTGCATCCTCAGGCTTAACATCAAATAAACAAAACAATTAAAGCTGCAGGTCTGAATGCAGGGCAGGACAGTACAGCACAGACAGCTACAGCAGCAGTGCGTGCAGGTTTGCGTCAAACTTCACTTCCTCTTTTTCTGTGGTTTCTGCAGAGTGACGCTGTGACGCTATTCACCAACCGTCTTTCGTTTTTCGCCTGCGTGTATATATATGTATATATATCTGCCGATGCCTCATCGGTCCGAACAGACACGGTGGAAGCTGCCGACCTGACGACTCTCTAAGAGCAACCTAACGCACACAGTGTTGTTGTCATGCCAGGTTTAGTTACATCACCTGCAATTGAGCTGCAGCATCTCAACATGGACCCTGACTGCAAGAAGAGGGGCAGCGAGAGGTAAATATTTCATTAAAAGTAAAAGTGCTTTAGGACCTTTTTTTGTTTGTTTTACAGTTTTACAGAACATTTCAGTGAAATAAATTTGTTTTCTGCCTGTTTGATTCACCAGGTCTGGAAACTTGAAGTCCCGGCTAAGATTATCTAAACCCGCCACTACTGATGGGTAAGTTAGGGAGACGTTTGTGGTGTAACGCTAACCTAAAACATTTGTAGCATCTGTGAGTGACACCATATCTGTCTCTGGCAGGCTTTGCTACGAAGAAATGTCCCAGTGGTCGCACTCCTTGGACCGACTTCTGTCCTCTAAATGTAAATTAATCAGTCCCACTTTCATTCACGTTTTGTTTTTAATCATTATTTGCCCACGGATTTGAATGAGCAACACTTTTTTTGTTCCTTTTTTTTTTTAGATGGCATGAAGATATTCCAAGCGTTCTTGAAATCAGAGTTCAGTGATGAAAACATCGAGTTTTGGCTGGTGTGTGAGGACTACAAGAAGATCAGGTCTTCCTTCAGGATGTCTTCCAAAGCCAAAAAGATCTTCAAACGCTACATTCAGGCCGAGGCTGCCAGAGAGGTTTGTGATTTTAATGCAGAGCTACAGTTCTTTGACGGTACGAGAGACGTCTGTTTCGACTTTGAAACATTTACTATCTGCCTCCTCACCTCCAGATCAACATTGATCAAAAGACCCGGGACCTGATCCGACGGAGCATTGACGCACCCACTGCAGAGAGCTTCAACGAGGCCCAGAGGATTGTCTTCGGTCTCATGGAGAGGGACTCTTACCCACGTTTCCTTAAGTCTGACATCTATCAGGCTCTAATGGACTCTACGTCAGCTTCGGTGAAGCTGTAAAGAGATGAGCTACGTGGACGCCGTGAAGCTGAAAAAAAATGCTGGACTACTTGAGAGAAGCTGCTCCCCACACATGCTTGACCTGGCACCTGCACGGGCAACACTTTGATGCCAGAGAGCACCACAAACTTTGTCATGTTCAACGCATTCACGCTTTCCCTTTCTGCTCTCAGACAAGGCACGGTTTGGGGGTTTGTCATGTTGCAGAGGAGAAGTCAGCTCGGTCATAAAGAGAAAAAAAAAAAGAGTTGGAGAGGCTTTGTTGCAAAGCAGGTGATTTCATGGGAAAGGATGCGGCTGAAAAAAAAACCCTGCAGCTGTATGTGGACCTGCAGAAGCAGCTTTTGCTGTAAAGTCATAACTTCCCAGAGGTGTGACAACATTGCGAAAAAGTTGGGGACTTTCTGTGAGAGGAAGTGAATGTGTTGCAAACAGCAGTTTTCACTCTTCCACACCATGCATTAGCTGATATCTACATTCAGGCACCATCTTGAATTTATTGCGATCTCACTAAAGCAGTAGAAAAGTAGATGCTCTCTAGATGAGAATTTCTAAGCACCTTTTTAGTTTGACATTCTGGCAACAGGCTATTATCATCTGTCATAAGCTAAATGTTTTAATGTGTTCTGTGGTTTAAGAATATGTTGTGAGAGTGAATTTTAAGATGACTTTGTATACGTTTAATATTATATTTGCATTGATATCTATATTAAAACAATTGTTTTAAATGTATGTCACAACAAGACTAAGACTTGTTCTTATGAGAGAGAAAGTTCCAAATGAGGTCAAGTTCCTTTCAGTCTTCCTGGAAGACACGATTCATACATACATTTCTTCATCCATTCACACATTTATTCATGGTTACAGAATACACTTCTTGCGGCCTTTATGGGTTTTGAAATGTCCAAACGAGTACGGTGAAACAGAGTCTTTATTCGTTCCCATTCAGGACTGAACACTGTTCAGCCCCTCGCACAATCACGACCACATCTTGGTGTGCCAGAAATGAACAAAAACAAACATTTTCCATCAATAGTTCAATGATATATATTTATATTTCCCCCAGCTGGGCCATATGGTGGTTAGTACTACCTGACAACAAATAGGTCGCTGATGCGTATTGAGGGAAATGATAAGAATTTAACAATTTCGATTCCATTTTTGATGTTGCTTTCCTTATCGATTGTCCCATAAATTCTCACCGGCTGCAGGAATGATGCGAGAGTGCAAATGAGATTTTTTGCATTAACTGTCTTTTATAGCTTCACCCTGGGGACGGGAGATACAAAGTGTCAAATGATGCCATGTTTACGGTGCTCATTTGCATTCAGCTCTGACATAAAACACACAAAGACGTATTGAGGATGACACTGGAGATTATTTGTATAGTGTAAGAACACAAAACTTTCCTGCACATCAATTTTATGCTGTGCAGAGACATGGAAGCTTTATGGGTGCTGAAAGTGAATTTAGCCTCATCTATTTCAGTGCTCAGAGCGGCCATGCTCTGAGCACCATGGGTTAACAAGACCACACTGAAGGTGGCAGTAATAAGACACATAATGCTCCCACCTATGTCAGCTCTGGCATTTCATGCTTTTGAGTGCCTTTGCAAGCATTTGCTTCCATTCATTCCTCCTTTGTTTTGCCGTTCGGGCTTTCATTCATCGGGATACAGCAGCAATCAGTGACTGCCGTACTCAATTGTTCTTGGGAAACAAAGAATAAAAAGTGCATTTATATCACACAAAAGAGGGTTTGTCTATGAGTTTTCCGCAAATAGGGAGCGGGCTTAAAACCTGAGTAATGTTGCCAGTGCTTCGAGTGGGAAAATGTGCCAGAACTTCACTGTTTTCACTGGCTAGCATATGCAAATCACTTTTATAAAAAGTGCCTGGACACTAAAGACTAGAATATAGAAGTGCCAGCACTGTGAAACACTGACGGTAGCGTATTCTGTTTTAATCTCAATCTTGCATCCTTATGTAGACACTCGAAGGCAGCTTCACATACTAAAAGTAAAAATTCCACTATTTTGTGCTTTTGTAGCGCAATTGAAATTGCAGCACAATTATTCTGTGTTTTTGCCAACATAGCTTTCAGTCAGATAGTGACGCAGATCATCAACTTTTCTTTTTTTGTTTTTTGCACCCAGACACAGCTGAGGTGTCAAACTGACAGAGACGTCCCACTGGTCATCATTTCCTTATTTACTGTTCTGTACACTCATAACACGATGATTCTGCAATAGATAAGCGGTATCACCATGACAAGATTTGAAGGGAAAAAAAAGAAAGAAAAAAGAGCAGTCAAATGAGGTCTGGAGTTGTCACGTAACGTATGACACACATCCATGAAACACTGATGTAAACAGCCCTTATTCACTATATGTACCCTGAGAGTCATCGCTGTAAGCCACAGGTTTCTGTTGCCATGTTGCGTGTCATGAGACAAGTCATCCTTTTGGAACCACATGGGCTGAATACAGGAGGTCACTGGTTTACTGTGTGTCTGTTGCTCAACCAGTTCAACAGAGGCTTTGTTTCAGATCTATTTTAGTGGCATGTGAAAAATGCTCTGGAGTGGAAACTTTCCTCCAGATAAAAATCTCTTTCACTCGACATGGAGTTCAAAAATTCCACTGGCGTTTCAATCAGCTGGATTATGAGAATGAAAAAAAATAAAAACACAACTGGATTCAGTGGTGAACTGCACCGGTGCAGCGCTCCAAGCATAAAGTATGCTCATCATCACTGAATACCAAGCAGACCACAGCCCATTGCTGCAGATGGGAATTTCTTAACGATTTTTCAGAACCACAAGTTCATGGGAATTGCAAAATGGAAAGTTGTTGAAGTCAACCTTGCAATTAACTAATACAGTCTATCTATATCAAAACCAAACCCCAGTGAATGCAATGCTCGAAGTCCATCATGCAAATATAGTCTCTATGAAATCTTGTTTTAGAACAGAGCAATTCAGAGGGATGCAATTTTCTTCCCTGGAAGTCACATAGATTGTAAAACTGTACTAATGAGCAGTTATCGTAGATGACCTACTATGATTGTAATTTCAGGGTGTCCTGAATAAATGCGATTATTCCGGTTTGACATCGGCAGTGGTGTAACTCCAAAAGATATACTGTTCTGCTTTTCTGCGCACTGCTTCCCCATCAGTGACCTTAATAACGAACCATGCGCCAAAATAACTTTCATATCGAGTCACGCAGTCGAATTCTCCGATTTTGAATGCTGCTGTCCAGTTTCCCACCATCGCCCTACACATACTACGTTTGACGACATCTCGAAGAGGAAATGAGGCAACAGACAACATGAGTGTTGTTCTGTTGATGTTAATCTTTGACAGGGTATGGCTTTACAATCAAACCTGAAATTCCAGTAGTTTTTCTGAGAAACAACATCATAATTGAACTTTTCTGTACCGGGGCACTATTTTTGTCAGAACCAGAATAAGATCTGTTTCCAGGTAGTTACACTATGTTATACTTGTTATATGTTATACTTTCACTGCAGTCATATTATCTCAGCATCCAGGGACTTAATATGAAATTCTCCCACTTTATTTGCAGTGTCTTATTCCTTTAGAATGACATCAGGCTGTGATAACACACTATAACAACCCACAGACAGCCTCAGAGGCATCATGAACAGCTCGACTACAATATCGTTTTTCAGCAAAACTACTTGCATTTCAGGTTTGATTATAGACCCATATCTCAACCAAGATTAGCAAAAATTAATAAATGCCCAATTGTGTGTTGTTATCAATTCAATATACAGATATACAATCCGAGGAATTTTGGTTCATACCACTGCTATCGCAGGGCTCTGCATTGTTTTCGGTCTTAAATCTTATCTATACAAATATAAATGATGCTGAGAATAGTTCCTCATTATGCAAGATTTCTACTATTCAGTGATATCTGCCTAGGATGCAAGCATAAGGTGCACATGGGGTTAAGAACTGTGATGTACACCATCCACCTCCATTTGGCTGATTACTCTTATCGAACAGGTGCGTGTTGTAGAAACTTTGCAGCTCACTTTTGGATGTGTGTGAAGCTGCAGCCTTTCCCTCTGAAGCTATTTCCTGTTAGTGCACTCCTGTCTAGTATAGCAAAACGTGCAAAGTCGTTCATTAAAAACTTTGTTTTGGGAACGGGGCCAAGCACATTTTCATCCAAACCGGTTTTTGACTGGTAGCGTCTCATTTTCAATGATCTGTACACATTCCCCTGTTTTATTTTTAACCCCGAGTCTATTTAAAGAACAGTTCCTTGTTGTTAAAGGAGGAAAGCAGTTTCAATAATGCGCTTGTCCTGAAAACTGCATTCCACTTTGATAGCCATAACACAGCTCAATCGGTCCTCTCTTAAAAGTCCAGCAAAAAAAAAGAGTAAAACTTTGTAAGACGCTCCATTAATACTGACTATTCAGAAATACAGTTCTTTTCACTAAATTGTCATTTTAATAAACTGCAATTGTTCTCTCCGGGTTCCCCTACAGTCCAGTGGGTGAGTGAATGGTCTGGGTGTCCTGTGATGGACTGGTGACCAGTCCAGGGTGTTTTCACTATTCACTACCTTCACTCCAGCAAACCCATGTGACACCACTGTATATAGTGTGATGATTGATCCATGGATTGGTCCAAACTTACAATTTGGGTGCTTTAACTTTTCAACAGTAACAATATCTATATATTCTATATCTATTACCGATATAAATCCTCCTGTTCCGGAACAAAAATTGGGATCGGCCTTTTTAATGTTTCTCATTTTTATCGTCCAAACTGATTCATATTGATTCTACGCAGACGCGCAGGTAGAGAAGAGGTCGGTCAGAATCTGTGAAAGTCACAGAGAGGAGAGGTGCTGTAATTAAAGCAAAACCAGTAAAAGAATCTCAAAACTTCTTGACCTGCGGATAAAAATAGCACCCTGAGCTAAATAACATATGGAGAGTGAATGACTTCCAGCAGCCTGTTTAATTCATTTAACTGCGGAGAAAGTGAACTGGTTTGTGATACTTTAAGTAAGAGCACAAGGTTTGACGCACTTGAGCATTCATGTGGCTGCTTCCAATTACATAACAATTAGGATGAATGTCAACAGAGGTTAAATATAGCAGTACACAAAGGGGGAGGGGAGACCTGTAGCCACCGGCACAACGTTTTGCTCTGTCTTGACAGCACAGTTGGATTCCACCCTGGTTTTGACCCTCATCAGCAAGACGAGGCAGTCGGGATCCAGCAGTGACGCTGTGAGGTCGGGACGTTACAGGAAATTCCCCTGGGGATTCATCCATCATGCATGCTGAGAGGCACAGTCAGATTAGGATTCAGAAGATAGGCCATTCTAATTCAAAAATGAACGGGCTCTGCAAGACTTCTCTGGACCTCCAAGACACACAGAGAATGTAAGTACAGTGTGTCTCATTTGCATTGCAGCGGGGTTCGTTTTCAAGGCTCTTTTGCTTCAAACACCTGGGACAGTTGGACTTCCTTAATATTCCTGCTGCTCTCCTCTCTTGTAGACACAAGGCATGGGAGTCCAGAATACAAAACTTCCTCCACAGGCCATTACCACTGAGGAGAATTAATAGGTGATCTTTAAATTATTCATTTTACAGTTCGGCATATTAATACTGCACCTTCTAATGTTTTCTGTCAAATGTGAATAAACCCAAAAACTTTAATTTCCCTCTGTCTGCAGACAGGAAACAAATAAAACAAGCCAAGTGGAAGAATCTCTCGAGGCCCTCCTTTCCAAGAAACGTAATTTTCGTCTGCTCTCAAATCATGCATTTCCACAACCTACAAAAGTTGGCATGATGTTTAAAACATCAATACAGAAGTGTGGTATCCTCGTTAACTACCAACAAATATCAGTTGGAAACTGTTAAATGTTTCCATCCATTGATTTTAAAAATATTAATATTTTCTCATACTGAATGTTTTCCTAACCATTAAAAGTTCAGCCGGTTTACGTTAGTTGCTTGCAGGCAAGAGATGGGATGGATTAGTGCTGCATAAAGGACGTTAATAAATGTGTTTGCGATTTTTGTTAGTTTGTTTCATGCAACACCCCAACTTTTTTCTCAGTTGGTTTCTGTTTTCTTTTATAATGAATGTTTCCTACTCTTGCCATAGGTGGACGAGCAGCATTTCGTGACTTTTTGAAATCGGAGTTCTGTGAGGAAAACCTGGACTTCTGGCTCGCCTGTCAAGAGTTCAAAACATTTGACTCACCAGAGACTCTGGCACAGAGGGCAGCAAGAATTTATGAGGAGTTCGTCCGGGTTGATTCTCCCAAACAGGTAAAAAAAGACAGGTAGAGTTGACCTGGACTTTACCTCCAGACTCTCCGACTTCTTCCCACAGTCCAAAAACACACATTTTTAGGTCAATCAGAGACTCTAGATCTTCTACCCACTCTAAAGCAGGTGGGCTGGAAAATCCAAGGTTTATTACCTGCATTTTGCCTATGTTCACTGGGACAGGCTCAGCAGGTCCCTACGACATAATTTAGGTACAAAGCAGATAGAAATGAATTAATGGTTGGAGAGAAACTGAAAGATTATCCTGATTTAAAAGTTAAAACTATAAACCCAAATGTGAGATTAATGAATTGATGGATGGACATACCATCGGTTTACTGTAAGAGTAACAAGTGCAGTTTACAAGAAATGGGTTCATGTTACAAAAAGTCAGCTAAAAAAAAAAAAACCTCCGCACTGAATCAGTTCCTACACATTTGCCACAGCAACCAATGCCCTTAATAGTTACTTTCTGGCTGCGGTAATGAAGCACTTGGCTGCACATGCTGCGCAGAAACATATGTCTGTCCTGTAATGACATGCAGGATTGTTTCACCCATACGTCTCTCAATGTGTTCTTAAAGGTAAACCTAGATTTCTACACAAGAGATATCATCAGCCAGAGTCTGGAGCAACCAGGTCCAACATGTTTTGTTGGGGCACAGAGGAAGATCTACAGCCTGATGGAGAATGACTCCTTCCCTCGCTTCATTCAATCAGAGCAATACAAAATCCTTTTTGATTCAGCTTCTGAGGGAAGAGGTCTTGGGAAGCACAGAAAGGCATTAAAGATAAAAAGCACTGGAGAGCTAATACGGCGCAATTCAAATCCAATCACTCCGCAGAGTAAGCTCTTGTCTTCGCACAACCACTGACCCATTGCATGTCGCTGTAAGAGGTTGCTCTCAGAAACTGCTTTTTTGTGCACTTCCCCTTCTCTTAAAAAAAAAAGTCACAGCTTAACACACTGAAAGCTATAATAGCGTGTTGGACACAGAATCCAGCAGGCACTACCATCTGGAGGACCGTGAACACGACACATCACCTCGAATGAAGCTGTGGTACTTCTGACTGAGGCAGACAGTGTGATGGACGAGGACCCCAGTTTTATATTTCTTATTTCTGGTTCTATATCAGTAAAATGTGTGACGAGACGGGATTGCGTGCAAGTGAGATCTATCTATAAATATGAAGATATCTGACATCATGAAACACTGAGACATTTTGAATTTCGGGGTAAAATGTCCAATAGTTGAAGGAGCTTTGCTGAACATGACTCCATAGGTGTCACATGCTGGTGTGCTACTGC
Source organism: Karalla daura (assembly GCA_029224185.1). NCBI lineage: Eukaryota > Metazoa > Chordata > Actinopteri > Chaetodontiformes > Leiognathidae > Karalla > Karalla daura. Next base: position 11,126,289 of record CM055197.1, read on the forward strand.
CACCTGCTGGTCACGATAACAACAACTCATGATCAGAAACATGTTTTGAGCCACTGGTGATGTGAGCTGCAGAAAAAAAATTGTTCCAAATGGTGAGAACGTTCAAGTGGAGTAAAAATTACTTTATGAACAGTACTGAATGAGTAGATTTTTTCTCCCACTTTACCCACACTAATTCCAAAACCCTGCTCCTGCTTTGATTTGGAAATTAAGATGCTTCAGATCACATTGTTAATTCCAATAAATTCTGACATTCACTGACATATTTTGTTATCTCTTATCTATTTTTGGTATTTCAGTATATTTATTCATGTATGTATGTTGTGATGAAGCTGCGACCTGATGCCTTTATTTCGTTCTGTATACTGAATGTAATTTCCTTGATTGAGATAACTTAAACACCCGTTAAAAAGTGTCAGGTTGGAAAAATCATTCAATCTTCAAATAAAAAGCTTTTTCAAAACGATTGAATTTGAGTGCTCTCACTTATCATCTCTATTTTTGCTTATTTTGTGGTTCACTTTGCTGGGGTTGTCCCTCCAGTTGTTTGGTCCATGTCCCTTACCCATTTTTAGTGAAATAACCATCTCTGTCATTCAACTTGGATAAGTGTAGTACTATGGCAAATTATTATATATACTGCTCTGTATTGGAAGGCGCTAACAAGGAACTACTTTTTTGAGGCAGCTTCGTCTAGCTAGTCGGTTGTACAATTATTTGCTATTTTTCTGTGGGAGCACCCCCGATTTCATTAGGGCATGAAATTAGATCAGACTGAACCAGCTGATCAGGAACCCGCATTACTCCTTTGAAACAGTAATAGTGATTGGTACGCACCTTCTTGCCATATTTTTATTTTATTTGTTTGTTCTATATATAAAGAACAAACAGATACAATAATTCTATCTGTGTATTTATGTATGTATGTATGTATGTATGTATGTATGTATGTATGTATGTATGTATGTATGTATGTATGTATGTATGTATGTATGTATGTATGTATCTGTATGTGTGTGTGTGTGTGTGTCTGCGATCCAGAGGAGGATGTATGACAGTACTCTATATCCCAGCATGCCCCGGGGTCACGCACAGCGCTGCTGTTCTGCGTGACGTCACGCCGTACAGGCCTCTTCTCGGTCCTCGGACGCCGCACCAACAACTCGATCACTGTGCACAGACACTGTGGTAAGTTCCCGCAGTCGCGTGTAAACTGTGCCTCCGGACAGTTTTAATGTGCAGACAGTGTTCGCTGGTCTCAGAGTCTCCCGCTGGGCCGCGGTCAGTGTTGTTGCGGCTCGGCATCCAGCAGCCTGTGTCAGATCCGCCTAGCCCAGCCCAGCTCTCCTGAGTCCAGGAGAAAAGCTCCAGTCTGACACCATTTAGTATGTGGGAGACACTCCTGTCCAGCTGCAGCTGGATGTGTCAGAAATACGTCCGCTCTCTTTTCCCCACATCGTGATTCGAACCCCGTTGAACGCCGTTTCGCCAGTTGGTTGACGTTAACGAGTTTCGGCGAGGTTTGCTTTGCTGTTCAGCCGTCATGGTTTTGTGGTGTTCCTCTATTTATACCTCGCTCTGGATCGTATCGGTCTCATGTGTATTATCATGTCCCCGTAATCGGCTTTAAGTTATTTGTGTCGTGGCAGCGAGCAAGCGAGCATTGTTGCTGGCTTTGTTGTGTCGATGGTCCGGCTGCTCATTGATCTCAACGGGAGTCTGGTGGAGTTCACACGCATCATGGCATTTTGGAGACATCAGGACTTCACCCGGTTAGTGCCGTCCTGCTGGGTCCCACCCCACCCCACCCCACCCCACCACAGCATCAACCAGCGAGACACAGTGGGTTTCAATCTGAATCTGCATCTACTCAGCTTGTCATTTCGAGAGGTCGTGGGCTGCTCTGAAGTTTAAAGGTCTCTCTCCATCTATCTATCCATCCATTATCCTAAAGGTTTTATACTCAGCTGTTACTGGGGTCTGTTGAAGCCTGTCTCCTGAACTTATAGGGTAGTGTTAAATGGACCTTTTTAAATTGCACTTTTCTAGTGTGTGTGACCACTCACAGTGTTCACCCATCCATACACTGGTAACAGAGGCCACCCTGCATGGTCCACCTGCTTATCCAGGAGCATTAACCATTCATACACATCAGGGCAGCATCAGGGGCAGTATTTTGTCCAAGGATACATCAACATGTTGGTCCAGGACACACACTCGCATATTTTGAGTAAACATATATGTTTTTGGACTGTGGGAGGGGACACATGCAGACACGGGGTAGGGGTGGGGGCAACCACCACCCAGAAAGGCCCTTGGTTTGACGGGGACTCACTCTGGAGACCTGTTTGCAGTAAGGCAACAGTACCACCCACTGAACTACTACGTTGTCAACTGTGTCAACCCTTGGACAGACAAACCGGTCAAATCCCATGTCACCACACTCTGTTTCAGGCCTTTTCTACAATGGAGCCATCAGGAAGTACCTCGAGCAACCACACCCTGAACTCGGCAGGTGGTGGATGCCCCTGGGAAGTGGACGACAAGGCCAGACTGTGCCGTTTCCTGTGCTATGGCGTGGAGGGGGACGTATACACTGCCAGAGAGGAGGGCCATGTCAGCATGCAGAGCGCCCTCGCTCTGCTGTCCCTGTTGCAGGACGGCCGAGGGGCCGAGGTAGTGGAGGAGATCAAGAGGTTCAGCCAGGATGGACGCGCCGTCAGACCCGGCCCCTGTCTTTTTGCCTTGGCACTGTGCTCCCAGCACTCGGAGCTGAAAACCAGACAGGCAGCGTTCAAAGCCCTGAAGGAGGTCTGTCGAGACCCTTCTCACCTGTTCTCCTTCGTCCAGAACAAAAAGGAACTGAAGGAAGGCATGAACTGTGGGATCTGGGGGCGAGCCCTGAGGAAAGCAGTGTCTGACTGGTACAATGAACAAGATGCCATGAGTCTGGCTGCAGCTGTGACCAAATGTAAGCAGAGAGAGGGATGGACGCACAAGGACCTGCTTAGACTCTCCCACACCAAACCAGCGAACGAAGGTGAGTTTACACACAACTTACCTGGAGTTATCATTTATCTCACTGCACTTGAAAGCTGGGAAATAATTCAAATCTAGAGATATGAAATACTTTCGTTTTGTTTTTGTGTTGCCTTTGTAAAAGTTAGAATCCAACTGTTAGTCAGGAAGGTTAATTTTTTATCATATGTGTAAACCTTGAATATTATTTGCTTTATCATATTTTGCACATATTGGTCTGAGTAGTTAACTAGTCAGATAAATGCTCTTTACCAGAGGTCTGAAGGTCTCATTTTGTCTCATTTAAGCAATAAAAAATGGAAAAATGCAATCATATTCAAACAAATGTTCCCAAATGTACACAGTTTTATCCCTTTGTATCCCTCTGTAACTGTTGAAAAAGCCACGCAGATACACTCCTGGTCTGATTTTGCTAAACTGCCTCCCTAATATAGATCAATTCCAACTGCTGGACAAAAATAACAACCTTGACATACATCTCATGAACTGCATTTCTCTTTCCTATCTTTCTATTTGTTGATTTCAGCAATTGCCTTGATCAGTAAATATGTAACAAAAGGCTGGAAAGAGGTCCAGGCTGCCTACGCGGACAAAGAGAAGTCAGAGGAGGTGGTCAAAGTGCTTTCTTATCTTGAAGTGGTGGAGAAGGTCAAGCACAGCTGTGACGAAACGGAGGTCATCACTTTAATAGAGGAGCACAAACTGGAGCGGGAGCAGCTGCTAACTGACCACCTCAAGTCTAAACAGGTGACTGTTGTACATCCTTATGAGGATTTCTTCTCTCCCTTCTTCTTTTTCATCATATTGTTACACATCATTAACGTTTAACTACTATGAACTACTAACTTTTGTAAATCGGGACGAATGAGACATGTGCCATTCTGACATCTTTGAACGTGCAGCCACAGACACTTTGGCTTCTTCTGATAAAGTTGTTGCTTTTCTTCTTTGTCTCTAGGTCTGGAGAGCATTACTGAAGGAGATGCCACTCCAATTGGTGCTACGGATTTTGGGCAAGATGACCTCGAACAAAGTTCTCGAACCAGGGAGTTCAGAAACACAAGCCTTATGCGACAGGATCCAGAGTGAGACGGCTCTAAAAAAAGTAGGACCCCTTAGTCCGTAGATCTGACGGGTAATTCTCCACCTCCACTTTCCATTGAAGTAAAATCTGTCCTATATCTGTCCTTAAAAAGGCAAAGATCCACCCTCTCAGCGTACTCCTGTCTTCCGAAAACTACAAGCGAGGCCAGGGCTATCAGGGTAAAACAAAGTGGGAACCGGACACCAGCATCCTCAAGGCGATGGACGCTGCCTTTTACAAGAGTTTTACAGTACGTCGCTTTCACTTGCACGGCTTCTCGCAGACCATTTGAGAGGACGGCGGCCCCTGACACTCAGCCCCTTGTTCTGTTTCTTGTTCGACTCCGACCCTCAGAACGTGGAGCCTGTGGGGAAATGCTTCGTTGTGGCTGTGGATGTCAGCACGTCCCTCAGCAGCATTGTCCCGGGCACATCAATCAGCACGGCCGTCGCGGCTGCCGCCATCACCATGGTGAGGTTGCACGACATCTTTTCAGAAGCAGGACTTGATTTGTCCTGTGGCCGTGGAGCCACAATCATGCCCTCCAGATGATGATTCTCAGATTGTATGTTTTTGCTCGGCAGCTTTGCTTGTGTATGCGTGTGCAAGAAGGTGTGTGTACACGAAAGACTAATTTCTCTCCGTCTCTGTAGATTTTTGCAAGGACGGAGGCGGACACACATGTGCTGGCCTACTCCGAGGGAGCCTTGGTGCCGTGTCCGATCTCTCCTGACATGACTCTGGCACAGGCGACAGTGGAGCTGGTGAAGGTAAGAATTGACCGACTTGATCAGTTCATTGTGGGAATAACTGCCAGCAGGTGGGGCTGCACATGCTTCACTCTTGGGATGTTTCTGACCTTCCAACCACACTGTGTGTTTCAGAGCCCGGGTGCCAGCACGGACTTCACCCTCCCCATCACCTGGGCTACAGAGAATGGAAAAGCTGTGGACATGTTTATCATACTGACCAATAACCCCTTGTGGACATTCACTGCCAGCCCCCTGGAGTCCCTAAAGAAGCATAGACAAGTACATTCATTTTAAAAAATATAATACTGTTTCTCTAGGCATGTAAAATTTGCAAAATATGGGGCGATTGTAGCAACACAGTTGTCCACGGGTTCGAAGGTGGGTGGCTACATCTCAGCCTGCTGCAGCCAAAGTGCCAATGTATCTTTGGGCACGATACTGAATCCCCAACTGTCCTTGATGCTGTGTCATCACACTGCGAATGTATTTGAATAGTAAAAGTTCCTGGTTGATCAGACAGACCATGTAGGACTGCCTCTGCTGCCAGTATCTGAACAGGTGTGAACAGGTGAATGTTAATCACCCTGTAAATGCTATATACAGAACAGAATATGCCTCTATTTGTTCCACACTATGGAAGTTTCCAGATAAGTGGTTATGCAGGCTAGAAATATGCATTTTCAGAAAGTATTCCGTTTGCGAATAGACTCACTCCTCTCTATTGAAGCTGAACAGTAAAGTGACATACAGCTTGTGAGACTGTTGTGCATTTTAAATCACACTGACATATAGATGTGTAAAGCAAAATGTTTTTCCTCCTCAACAGAAATTAGGAGCCAATTCCAAGTTGGTCATGTGTGGCCTGACTTCCATCGGGCACGCCTTGGCGGACACAGAAGACAAGGGTTTACTCAGCATCTGTGGTTTCGACATCGGAGCTATGAGCATCATTCGTAACCTCGCCCAAGATGTGATCTGACCTGGTATCGGGACCGTGTTCAAACTGTGTGGTGAGAGTAACCAGGACGAAGGAAGAAAGTGGACCAACATGGGCCCCATAGTATGTAGAGTTGTCCTAAAACAGCACTAATCCAAAAGATGTTGACATTTGCAAATCCGGTTCATTTGTATTATGTCACTTCGAAGTGAGCTGACAAAGTGTCCAGCAGGCTGGACAGCACTGTGGAGATGTTACATGCGTATATATATATTTTCCTGTCTGAACTATGAAAAGGCAGTGACAACGTGATGCTTGATTGCGTATCATGCTGGTATGAGTTTAAGAGCACACAGCGCTCTGTGTGACGGGCTGTTGGGAGCGCTGATGGCCCTCAATGAGACACTAACACATTCGACTATAAATACGACTTATTTATAGCACAACGCTGACAAATAAAGAGAGAGGAACCATGAAGGAATGAGAGGGTTAGGGGATTAGTGCAACTGTAGTTTTATCTGAAGGGTATTTTCTGTAATTCCTAGTCGATGCGTCTCCTACAGCGTTAGCAGGTTTGATGTGACGCTAGAGGCAGTCTGAGTCTGGCAGGCTGTCCTGTATTGTGTAGCATTTTGATAAATTATTCAATAAACCATACGTAACCTTAGAGTATACAGATATACTGTAGGAGAGGGGACTTGAAACAAAGCACCAAAAGTGGGAAAACCGCAATGTTTTTGTTTGTTTTTTTTTTTCAAAATCTTTGACTTCTTTGGTAAGAAATTATTTTTTAATAGTAATTTTAATGTGTAGAAGTTCATTCCAGCTCCACCTTTCGTCTAGAGACCATTTTTAGTTCTCGTATTAACATTTTTTTTTTTACCCCTAGTCGTATTTAAAGAAATACTGAAGTACGTGTTCTGCTCTTGTGGAGTCTGTCCTGTGAAAAGAAAGTATCCCTGGTGCTCTGAAGTGTGATGAGATGTTTCTGGGGGAATGTTTTGGAAACGCAGTAATGCCAATGCTGGGAGCTGTAAGTAGGTCTGCTGGAGAAATGGACTTTATGCTCATTTTTAATCTGAAGTCTATGCATTATAATTTGAATTTACAGCGTCATATCCCGGTGAGACGAGTGGAAGCTGACTATTCATCAACCGTTTACCAAGACTGAACCGCTCGCACACTAATGTTTCTGTATTTTTATACGAGAATGTTCATTATGCAAATCGGTAGCTGCAATCTCCTCACAATAAATGAATGTACTTTTCTTCCAGTCGTAAGAGTAAAGATTCAAAGTGTGCTGCTATTTATTTCTTCAAACACAGAACAAACACTCTGCTGACAAGAGTTTGGATGTTGGGGACCAATTCATTTCTCACAAAAAAAAAACAAACAAAAGGAAACACTGTTTTTATCAACAGCATCTGATGTAATTGCTGACATTCATTCAGGTGTCATCCACTCTAAATTGCAGTCAGTGTTAAAAGGTCTTTGTCGACCCATGCCAACGCTGTCACGTTCACTGTGAGGGGGTCAAACTGTTGTAAGCTGAAATATGAAGTGAAAATGACCATTGATGGAACTATTGTAATTCAAAGACTGACACCAGAGATGTTATTATGAGGTATGGTTGTCCACAAGTGTTGCACCATTGTTATTAACTACTTGTCCATCACATTACCTGTTGTGTCATTTTGCTTAACATGCACTGTAGTAGCAATGGAAACTCCTAATAAACACTTTGCTGCTTTTTAAACACTGTGGTTTGGCGTTTTCTTTGTAACCCATTGCCTGGAAGTGAACAACAGATCACTTGATGTGTAAATGCCAACTGTGTCCCAGCCCACGAGTCAATTCCATGGTCTGGGACTCTACAGTCATTGAATGTCTGCATCCCTCTCAACATCATTGAGAAATCAGTAATAGTATCATTATTGGCATTGCTGATAATGAATGAAATTATTTCAAATCTTCCAGCTAAAAACTGTTCTTCAAGTAAAGTCCAATTATATGATTTAATGCAGTGTTTTTCAACCCTGCTCCTCGGGGAACACTGTCCTGCATGCTTTAGATGTTTCCTGCTCCGACACATGATTGACATGATCAGCCAATCATCGAGCTCTGCAGAAGCCTGATGAGGAGCCATCGTTTGAATCAGGTGTGTCGGAGCAGGAAACATCTTCAACACGCACTGTGTGACAGTGTTCGCCAAGGAGCAGGGTTGAAAAACCGATTTAATGTATTCCAGATGAAACGAGACCAGCTCTCCAACTGTTTGTTGAGTTTTGATTAGCATAATGCTTTTAGAGCGCATATTTTGTATAATTTTTTTAAAAGATTAATATTAAAGTTACATAAGCTTCAACCATGCAACCATTAAGGGAAGTCAAATGCACTTTACAGTGAAATAATGCAAATATTCTACCATTTCTTTTAGTCAAACGAGAAGCTGATGAGGTAGTTTCAGAGGCCAAAAAACCAAAGACTGAGGTAAAGTGAACTCAAGCATTTTATGAATAACTTGGGTTTTTTTTACTGGGATTTGAAAGAACAGATCACATCTGTAAGTCTGAATGAAACAAGAAAACACTGTTTGCTTCTAGTTTGATGTAAAACCTGTTGTGTACTGGCAGCAAGTCATAACTGCATCAGTAATTACCATAAGATCAGCTGCTGACAAATGACACAGCATTTCAAAAGATGGCTCCTACATAAGTGAAATAAGCAGCAACTGTATGTAACTCATGGTGTCCATCAAACTTCCTGAAAAGAAATTATAGAAATCCAGCATCATCCACCCCATTTTAAGTGAATATTTTCTGTTGTGGTCGAGCAAACATGAAATGCGCTGGCAGTCTGCCATCTCTCAAATTGTTCTTATTGTATTTAATTGTACATATAGTGCAAATATAAGCGGTCATGAATTAAGTTAAATGTTTTTCACAGTTTAACATTGAGGGAAGGGAATACAGAAACTAATTGTTTGCACTCTGCTTTTCCTCTAAGGATGAAGAGCTGAAGGATGAAGACTAGATTTGTGCACTTTCAGAGAGTATTCCATTTACCAATAGATTCACTTCTCTGTTGAAGCTGAGTAATAAAGCTGCACTTTTTCATTAACATTTTTTTCTTCCAAAAAGTCCAGTTTGTGCCGAGCTATCAGCTAAAATAAGGCTGTTACAGACATTAAAACACATATATATACTGATGGCTGTATGCAATTTGATTATACTTGATATCTGACATGTTACGCACTTCTCTTATTCTGTGCTTTATGTCTATGACAGTTATTATGCATTGTTGTTGTGTTCACCACTTGATATCTGGCACAAATACAATGCACCTGGATAACCTTATGTATGCTTCATTACCGGAAATGTGTTGTACTTTTGAGAGGAGCACTGTGACCTTGGGATAAGTTAATTCCAAAAAGGACAGCGGGATGCTGTTGACAAAAGCAGGAATTGGGTGAGGGACACTTGGACCTCCAAGAGGTGCCATAATCTTCCCGTAAAGGAAAGAGGTTGGGTGCTGTACAGGGGAATAAACACCATATCTGGAGAAAACCAAGGACGTGTGAAGCGGGGTCGATCATGAGATACGGGATAGGGGTACCAAAATATGCCAGATTAACATGAGAAATGGGATGTCTAAAGAGCCGATGTAAGAAAACAGGAAGTGTTGTCCAGCACAGGACCCAGCCTGGCTGTCCTGCATGAACCGGTGAGATCGAGGATGGAGTCAGATGAGCAGACCACGCTTGCACGTGTGGGATAGTCACAGTTTGCATTAAATGTGCTGGGCAAGGGAGACATGGTCAGACTTCTGGGACTGACAACACTGATGGAGTCAGGGAAGGGAAGGTTGGCCCAGAGCTGTGAATGCTCATTCACTTTTGCCATTACTCTTTTGTATTTTATAATAAAGAAAAGTAGAAAACTGAGACCAAAGGAATCTTCTTCAATTGCTTGTCTATGAATACATCTTGCGATGCACCTTAACACATCATCGGTGATGTTTCCTGGTGTCCTCGGGTGGTTCGGGCCTCTCATCCTCATACACCCTCTCCCAGGTGACCCACCATGGCTGATCAGGCCACTGGAAGCGAACACTGCATCATTTGATGTATAAATGCCAACTAGCTACCAACCCTTTAGTCAATTCCATGGTAGTCTGCTTGAGCGAGGGCCTGGGACTCTACAGTCTTTTTAAAAAACAAAAAACAAAGGTACACCTTTTAATTTGAGTTCACATAAGTTCTTTTTTCCAACAAAAATGTTTATAAAACATTGTGGCAGGAAATCTTTACAATGGCTTTTTATAAAGAACAAGTGCATATAAGTAAGACAATTAGGTAAATTGAATATATAATATATGAAAAGGCAACTCTAATCTGAATATAAAATGATAAAAATAAACAAAACAGTGGCTAAGACTTTCTTTGCAGATCATATTTCTCACTAATTTTGAAACACATATAGTCTACAATTTGTATGTAAAATATGCTGAGGATAAGTATATAGTTGATAAAAGTTAGGGACTTCCATTGTTTTACATGCCTGCCTGGCAGTAAATGCGATACCTAATATATACTTCATGTTTTCATTGTTTTTGATTTGTTTTCAATGTTTTTCTTGATGATAATTATTACTGACTGTTATTGTTAGTAGTAGTATCATTACTGTCATTGTTGATCATAACAGTAACAATGAATAAAGACAGCGGTGTTATATAATATAATAAATAAATATACATTAGAAGTAGTAGCAGCAGTTGTAGTATTATTGTTAGTATTGTGCGCTGGCGCTCAACCAGTCAATAAATGAAGTGAGGTCGAATGAAATTATTTTGGATTTTCCAGATAAAAAGTTGACTTGCGGTTGAAAGTCTTCCAGGTGAGAGCAGGTCAGCTCTCCGGGCGTGCAAGCAGAAAGTTCCGTTTCGGATCAGGCATCCCGCGAGGCCTCTTCTCTGCGAGCTGCGGGGGCCTCGCGGTCACACTACAACAAGACAAGTGAAGATGGCGGATGTGTTGAGTGTTCTCCGTCAGTACAACATCCAGAAAAAGGAGATCGTCGCTAAAGGCGATGAAGTCATATTCGGAGAGTTCTCCTGGCCGAAGAATGTCAAGACCAACTACATAATCTGGGGGTAGGTCGACGTCGGGATCGGTCGTAGTGTCCTATGCGGGCCCGCTGCTGCCTTGTGCTGTTAGCTGCGGGATGCTAAGGGGATGCTAACAGAAGTCCTGTCCGTGGTGTTTAGACTTCACTCTGAGGGCTCTCCGTCCTCTCCCCGACCTGCTGCTTCAGCACCGGGTGTTATTCTGCGTGTTTGTGAGTTTACGTGGCCGCAGCCGTGCATGCACAAGTATTGTGATGCTAACTAAATGGCAGCGCTAGCGAGCGTCAAGAGTAAGAGTAAGTGTGTGAGAGAGGACAGAGAGAGGAGGACGAGTTCTGTCTTTAATGTGTGCTGTCACAAACAAAATCCACCTCGATCACAGGGGTTAAAAAAGCAAAAGAGTTCAGTTGAACTCGCCGTATGGTTAGTAGAGTGGTTAACTTTTGATAGCTTCGTGTTGTCGAGTTGTTGTAGTCCTGGAAAAGTGCATCTTAACTCGGGTAGAGCAAGTTAAACTACAAGAAGAGCACGGTTTAGTTCAGTATTCTTCAACTTTAACACTGTTAAATGTCACAGCTAAAGTGCGATTACCTGTAGCACGGTGTCCGCGGAGTCTCGTTAAGTAAATAAATAAATAAATGGGCTATGTATGGTGTGCCCACGGTGAATAATCTCTTTTTGTGATTTAGGTATATTTTAATAAACTTTGGCTTTGGTTGAATGTATTCTTTTGAGCTTCGCACTGATCTTAAAACTGTTGTATGGTCTGTTTAGTAATATGAAGATGTGTCTATCACAGCTTGAGATGGCGATGAGGGCTTTAAGAAGTCTTAAAACGGTGTTGGAATTAATTTGTGGATCCCTGCAGATGTCCTGTGTTGGCAAATTTAAAGTGTGAATAGTTGTGTTTATGCTGTGGTTGCTTCTTGTTTACTTTCAGTACTGGCAAAGAGGGGCAGCCCAAAGAGTACTATACTTTGGACTCTATCTTGTTCCTGCTCAACAATGTGCATCTTCCCCATCCATCCTACGTGCGAAGAGCTGCAGTAAGTCCTCGCCGGCCATTATCAGACTACATTATAATATCAGTGCATTCAAAATCCAAATGAAGCGACAAACAATGTGAGCCTTTCTTTGGTATGCGAGGATAGGACATAAACTCATCCTCCATTCTCACACTCATGCATAGGAGTTATATAGATTCTCCAGTCGACTAAAACATGCATGTTTCTGGACTGAGGAAACCAGAGCATCTAGGATAAAACCATGTATAACCAGATTGGGATTAAGACCAGCAAACTTGACAGCGTGTGGCTGTTGTTGCAAACAGCTGGCAATCTTTGTCCAAAGATAGCAGTGGTTGTAAGAACTACTAGTACACATGCTATAGAGCCTGAAATGTAGCCTGCATCAAATTGTAGTTGTCCTGACCTTCCCACCTACAGCCTAACAATAATTTCCCATTTTATTGACAGTACAATGAGTATTGAAGTCCTACATTTCTTGCCTTGCTCGCCCACTAGCTCTCTGCAAGTGTGGGCCTTGCCACAGATCATAAAGTAGCATCATTTGTCCGTAAAGAGGTGGTCATAATAAATCTCGTACCTATCTAGCACATGCTGATCTGTCTGCATCTCCCAGTCTGAGGCACGGCGTCTGGCCTCAGCCAACTTGTGATGTTTAAAGATCATCTTCCACAGTCGTCCCAGCCTCTGTACTTGGTCAAAGTGAAAGATGTCAAAGTGTTCACTGCAGAGTTTTTGTCCCAGTCTGACAGGAGGACTGCATCCTTTTTAGCCTTGTTCAACGGCAGAAGATAAAAATGAACAGGTTTTACCACTCCTGCTGTGTGGTAATATTATCTGAGCACCTAGGGTGTGCACAGAATGACGCTGCACATCATTAGCAATGTCTTCTGCTCTCATGTGCATTCTTGCAGCCTTCAAACTGCAACAACATGCAAACATCCACAGAATGACAACGTCATTTAGCTTGTTCCAAAACAGCTGTGCAGTGCTGAATTACTGCTTTGGTTTCCAGCAAAACAGCTTAAATGTCAGGTTTGATTGTAACCACAGCTCATCAAAAGTTAAGAGAGACCACATAACTCTCACGCTGTTCATTGTTATAATTCCACTTTGATTATGAGCTCAGATATAATCACAGGACAAATCAAACATGTTTCAGCAGTTTTTATCTTGCATAAAAAAATGTCGATTCCGTAACTGTGTGTTGCCTACAGACAGAGAATATCCCTGTTGTCAGAAGACCGGATCGAAAAGGCTTGCTGTCCTATCTAAATGGCGAAAGTTGTAAGTCGTGCAGTGATGGTCATTTTAGTCGTCATCTCCTTCTCTTATTCTGTGAAAGGCTTTGTCAGGCTGCTTATTGATGCAGTTTGTCACTTTGTTTTGCTTTCACAGCTACATCAACTAGTATTGACAGGAGTGCCCCTATAGAAATAGGTTTGCAAAGGCCAACACAAGGTAAGCTCGCACCATGTTTGCTTTTTGATGAGCATAATGCTTTTAGAGCACATGTTTTATGTTGTTTTTATAAAGAGTAATATTAAATGGCTAAATACCTTGTAACCATCAGGGAAGTTTGTAAAAAGTCATGCACTTTATAGTGAAATTACACAAATATTCTACCATTTCTTTTAGTCAAACGAGCAGCTGATGAGGTATCTTCAGAGGCCAAAAAACCAAGGATTGAGGTAAAGTGAACTCAAGCATCTTATGAAATGAATGAAATTATGAAATGCATTGGCAAGTTGCCGTCTCTGGCTGGGATGGCTTGCTCTCTATTGACATAATCAAATTGCTCTCGTTGTTTTTCAGTTTTACTTCTGGTGCAAATAAAATGAGCGGTCATAAGTTGAATGTTGTTCCTGTTATCGAGAGTTTTCCTCAGTGGCACCGAGTGATTAACGGTGAGGGAAGGGAATACAGAACTAATGGTTTGTAATCTGCTTTTTCTGTTCAGGATGAGGAGCGAGTGCGTTTGGACAAGGAGCGTCTGGCCGCTCGTCTGGAGGGCCACAAAGAGGGCATTGTGCAGACTGACCAGATCAGGTATAAGGGGCTTTTTCTCGAGCCTTTTCTTTAAGTGCAAGCCTTTTCTATCAAAGAATAACCTTTCAGGCGTGAATTAGTAATTCTCTCTCTGCATCAGACTGAAGTGCTTTACACTGTTTTGACTGATGTGTCGCCTCGTCTCCCGCTGCCCTCCAGGTCACTGTCTGAGGCCATGTCGGTGGAGAAGATCGCGGCCATCAAGGCCAAGATTATGGCCAAGAAACGTTCCACCATCAAGGCGGATCTGGACGACGACATCACCCTGAAGCAGAGGAGCTTCGTGGACGCCGAGGTGGACGTCACCAGAGACATCGTCAGCAGGGAGAGGGTCTGGAGGACCAGGACCACCATTCTCCAGAGCACTGGAAAGGTCAGAGTCCACTGGTGGTGGTGGTGGAGGCTCAGCTCTGGGCTGGGTTTTTGTTTCGTCCTCCACACAGCTCCAGACGTTCTCCAAGCGAGGAACAACAAACATGGTTGTGTTGACTTGTGCTGTTAGAGCTCATTAGTCTCAAGCAGGATGAGAAAGAAGCATGCATGGAGAAATTAATGAGGATCATACATTGTACATGGAGCTTAGATTTTGCTACTGAGAATACAAAACCTCAAGGTTACTATCTGTGTCGTTGAGTCTCTTTCAGTGTGTTGAAAGTTCTTGTCAAATGTTTCCTGTTTTCGTCACCTCCTGTTTCCACCGTGTTGAGTCTGTTACGTTGCGTGAAGAATCGCTTAGCGGGCAGAACGTGTTGCAGCTCAATCCTCGGCCCAGCGGCTAAAACAAACAGTCTTGTTGTCATAAGCCACGTGCAGTTCAGTGTGTCCTTCAGAGATTCATACTGTTAATGTTACGGTTTTACACTGTCGTGCTTTAAACAACAGTGAACTGCTTGTTCAATGGACACTATAATGGCAACAATTTGGAGGTTTAGTCTAAAACCTAAGTTTGATCCTGCATCCTGTTTTGACTTTGGACTCTGAATGTGGGAAAAACCTCAGACGTCTCAGCTGTGACAACTCCTCAACTGTATCGTGAGGTGAAAATCTCGACCACTAGATGCCAGTAGATCTATTATTTTAATCCTGCTCATACTCGGACTTCAACTTGCTCTCCTCATCACCGGGTATCAGGAACCAACGCTATGTGCCAAACGGCAGGGGGGGGGGGGGGGGGGGGCACGTGTGAAAGAGGTTTCTGAAAGGCAAAAGGTGTTAAGCTGACAACTTAAAACCTGCTAATGACTGTTAGTCGATTTCTTTGGACAGTCTCGCCTTGGTGGCTCTTAGTATGAACTGAACATGTTCTCATCTGTGTGACTCCACTGCAGAACTTCTCCAAGAACATATTTGCCATCCTTCAGTCTGTGAAAGCCAGAGAAGAAGGGCGGGCACCAGAACAGAGGCCAGCACAGAATACTACTCAAGCGGTACACACACACACTCTTTATTTTTAAGGAGTTTGGTGTCGGTAGAGATTGTGTGGACTGAGTATTTGTTTGGTGCTGGGTACAGGACCCGTCCCTCAGGACCAAGCAGCCTGTGCCAGCTGCCTACAACAGATACGATCAGGAGCGATTCAAAGGCAAAGAAGGTGAGTTTGAGCTTTTGCCTCCGACACTTTTACCTTTTACCTGGGTCTGTGGTTGTAGCAGAGCTCGCAGATTGCATTCACATGTTCTGTTGCAGTGAGGGTGCAACAGAAAACGTCATGTTCAAGGTCATGTTATTTCACGCGCTTAATCTCATCTCTTTTTTTCTTCTTCTAAGAAACGGAGGGTTTCAAGATCGACACCATGGGTACCTACCACGGCATGACCCTGAAGTCAGTGACGGTAAGACCTCCTCTGTTCACATCTGGGCAGACCTGTTCATGTTTATCTGTGTCTGCTGGAGAGAGAAGGACGCCCCAGCGAGACCTGTTCTATAACTGACTATTACCGAGTATTAACAGTTTTAGTATTGACGACGTTACTAACATCGACCATCCACCCTTCATCCTACCCGGTTTATACTCTCTGGTGTTGCTTTGGTCTCACACACACACACACACACACACACACACCTGGGGGTAATTTAGGATCTCAGATTGACCTCCATGCATGTTTTCTCCACACAGAAATGGCTGAGAGCGGGACACGGACCCTCAGTCTGTGTCCAGCCGTTGCTCGCCTGGCACTGTGTTGCTTGGCTAAATATAGAAAGTGTTCAGACCCCTCCAGTCACACTGGTCTTTAAAACGAGCAGCTATCAACAAATCTAATGTTTGTTTTTCCAGTGTTGTCAGAGACTTGTCCAGACTCGTGAAGCACATGCTGCTCTCAGTCTCCTCCACAAGCAGCTGCATCTGCTGTGGGACTCTACCCAGTCCCAAAGCACTCTCAGGCGGCCCAGTCCCATCTCGGTCTGGGATTTGGTGTTTTGCTCATCGGCCAACATTTTCCTATTTTTTCATTCTGGATAGATTTTTTTTTATATTTCTTCCCTAAAATCAACCCCATTTAAATGATTTTAGATTAAAAACCCCAGAATTAAAATAGTCGAGTGGAGTGGGAGACGGTGAGTGACTAAAATAGGGCTGCAACACTTTTTTAGTGTTTTTGTAGATGTTATGTCTTATCAGTTGTTTGGTTTTAGAAAATTATACAAAACCTTAAAAATTGTTAATGCCCGTCTCACAAAGTCCAAGATGTTTCTAATGCACCTTTTCTGTCCAAAAACTAAATGGCAATCAATTCTAAAGATCAAAAGAAAGCAAAAGATACTCACACCAAGAGAGAATTGAAATCCTTCCTTTTTTTTTGGCATGTTGATTATTAACGTAGCTGCTATCGTCCTAGTCATACAGTCCAACCACTGACGTGATGTTGCAGCTCTAGAATAAAAGGATAACAGTGCTGGTCGTTCCGATGCTGTTTTTAACGCCTCAGAGAGGACGAGCATGACACATCGTTAACGTCGTTAGCAACTCCAGTAGCCCACTTCACATGCTTGAAAAGGCTTTTCCTCTTTATTGTGAAAATATGTAAACATTTATCACCACTGAACCCCCGTCCACTCGTACAGTAAAAACCACACACTTTGAATCTTAACGTCATTACGAAAAAAAAAGTAGCTTTTGCACCACAGTAAAACACAGCTTATTCATTGTTTCCAATGTAACTATATACACAAAGTTACAAGTAGGTTTCCTCTCCGTCGTGTCAGAGCACTGGGTCAGATTTTATACAACTATACGCGGGATATGGGCCAAGTTCGTACACGATTCGAGTCTGCTTGGATCCCTTCACACGGAGTTGAGACGGCGACCGGACGGCAACATATACAGCCACTAATGGGGCCGGGCGGCACCAGCGCTCCTCTCCCGTTTCATCCTGCCGTGCGACCTGCCCACTTTGGTCACGACCGAGTTGATGCAGGCGTTGCGCTTGTTGCTCTGCAGGTGGTGCCAGTATTTCAGTATCTCGTTGGGGTGGAAGCCGTGGGACGTGATCAGGTGGCTGTACTTGCAGCTGGAGTAGGACACTCGCCAGTGGTTGAACAGGAAGGCGTTGGGCGGGGGAGTGGGCTCGATGCGGAGCTGGGCCAGACAGATCCCCACGAACACGTCCTCCAGGTGCAGGTGGGGGATGTGCTGCGACACCTCGTAGATTTTGCCAGCCAGGTCACCAGAGAAGACGTAGCCCGTCCCCGAGCAGAAAGTGGGATACTTCTCACTTGGATACAGCTCGGGGGGCATGTACCACTTACTGTTTTTGTTCCTGTTGGGCGCGAAGCCTCTCATGTTGATGCCCGTGAAGTAGTTAGTCTTGGGCTTGATCTCTGGCCTCAGCAGCTTGGAGACGAGGTACTCGGTGTTGACGAACATGTCGCTGTCGGTCTTCATGACGTAGCTGGCTCGCGGGCAGTGAACCGCCACCCAGTTCATCCCCATCAGCGTCTTGTAGGTCAGGTTTTTGTAGGTGTCCGCGAAGTCCTGCTGGATGATGTCGTGGTGCTTCTTGCTCTCGGCCTGCAGCATCTTCTGCTGCAACGCTCCCAGCTCTCCGTCCGTCTGCCCCAGCATAAAGAGCCGGACCAATCCCGGAGCGGCCACCGCGCTTTCGTTGCCCCATGTCTGCCTGATGGCGCTTCTTGCCTCCACTTGTCGAGCCTCGGTGGCTATGAGCAGCACCAGAAAAGGCCCGGGCCCGCTCTCGGCACATTTGTCCGGCTCGTTGATGATGTAGCTGAAAGGGTGGAGGGGCCGTCCGGCCCGGGAGCCGGGGCTCTCCGGGGGATTGGAGACGGAGCTGGTGTTGGTCTCGCCGTCGGGGGTCGGCTGAGGGACGATGACGAACCTCCACGATGAGTGCTGGGAGCTGGCGTTCCTGGTCGTCTTGGCGGTATGCAGGTAGTTGCCTCTGTAGACCACGGGGCTGACTCGCCACCACGGTTTACGGGCGAAGGCGGGCTGCCAAACGTGCTGCACCAGAAAAACGGCCAGGCCCAGGAGGGAGAGCAGATACAAGAGTTTGACGGAGTGTGTGCAGCAGTTTCGTCGTCTCCACTGCATGGTTGCCAAAGGATTGGTTTCACCCGGACAGAGCAGGGAATTGTTGTGGATAGGATGGGGAGCTCATTCCGTCAAATGTGAATCCCAGGTATGCTCAGACAGTCCAGCTGTAAGGTAGAGCAGAGTCGGCAAAGTCCACTCCCAAGCTGCGGTAGTGGCGATTCCCTAGAAGAGGACAGAGAAGATATTTTCAGATTTTTTCACAATAGAGATTGTGTCATCATGGCTCATGAACATGCCCATAATCAGTGTTTTTATGTTGTCAATACAGTGCGGGAAAAAACTGAACCCTAACCCTGAATTAACATCCCAATCTTTCAAAGCTAAGTAACTTCACAGTATGGCAGCATAATAACAGTAGTAGAAACTGGAGGCACTTGAACATGTGCCTGGTGAAATCCTGAGGATTCCTAATTCATTGCAGATGTCAAGAATAGAAATCTGAAGTACATCAGGAGGCCAGGCTATCACCGATAGAGCTAGAATCACTAATGCAAGACAAAAAGCACAGATGTGCTTAAAGCATACCCCGAGCTGCGTGACGTTCCCATTTCTGTGTTATCGGAGGGATGAACTGTCCCAGGCGCTTCATCGCTGGCACTAACCCATTACTATGCGTTATGCTCAACCCGGACATGGCGTACATATCCTCCAGGATGTTTGCTTAGATCTGTATCGGCTCCGTTTTCAGCAGGTTGACAATCTCTGCTTTCATCAATCAATCTCTGCAAACACCTTGGTCTTTCTCGGCTCCTCTCTTTTATTTTGCTTTTGAGCCGTGTCGAGACGAGCAACGGCTACTGAAAGAGCAGCCTATGTTTGCGGGCTGCAAGCACTCCGAAGCAGAGGGTTTCTCTCAGTTTTGTCCTGAATTACACACCAGACTCTTAAAGGACACCATCAACACAAAGAGAGGCTTGTGGGACGCACTGAAAAGACTTCTGTTTGTGCGTATGGCTCGAAATGGTAACGGCCACTTCCCTTTTCTCAGGCACACACCCCTCTACACACCCTTCCTCACATCCTTCTCCACATCCTGTACAGATATGTTTGTTCGTTGATGCTGATGTAAGCGTTTGGGCTTTTTAAAGCCTATTCAACTCACCTGTTTGGAGTCCCCCACCCACCCGCTCACTGCTCCCACTGTGCTCTGAGAGGAGGAGGGCCAGGTTTGGCCTGGTGAAGGCTGAGTCTGAGCCTGACAGAGACGGAGAGAGCTGGTAGCCGTGTGGCAGCAGCAGCAGCAGTGTGTCAGGGTCTCTCTGCGTGTGCATCCATGGGCAGAACACGTGTCGGAGCTTGCTTGAACGAGGCAGCTTCTCGTCCGCCCTGGCGCATTGTCTCCTCAGCCTCGATGCTACAGCGCAGTGTTGTTTCTGCCACCTTGTCATCCGAGGCAGTAGTGAGTCACTATTTAGCAGCTAGCTGCGTCCCGGGGTCTTTTCTCGGCCCCCCGCCTCCTTGTCGCATTGTGTGTATTGATGGAGATTGTCCCAGGGTAACGCACAAGCCTAGCATCTCTCCGTTCGGCCGGGTTTCCCTCCTCCTCCATGCCGATCTCCGCCTCCGCCCTCCTCCTGGGACTCGCGCACGTTAACGGTCACCTTCCTGAATGCGTCCCGCTGTCCTTTCTTCTCCCCCGTTACCCCCCTTCACCATCCTCCTTCAGCAGCGCTCCGCTCTGCACCACCGCGCTGTTTTCCGCAAGAGGAGCGAGAGCAGCGGGGGAGGAGAGAGACAGAGAGAGAGAGAGAGAGAGAAGGACGGGGGGTAGTGCAGTGAGATGTGTGGCAGCTTCATGCTCGGTGGCAGTGCGCCCTCCCACCACGTCACGCCGTCTCTGCCGCTGTTGCTGCCTGCTCCTTTGGAGGGGAGGGGAGAGGAGAGGAAGGAGGAAAAGAGAAGAGAGGGAAGGGGAGGAGAGGAGAGGAGAGGCAGGAGGAAAAGAGAAGAGAGGAGAGGCAGGAGGAGAAGAGAGGAGAGGAGGGGGAGAGGTGGAAGGAGAAGAGAGGGGAGGGGAGGGAAGGGGAGGTGGGCTGCTGACCTATTTGTATTCACGCCCACTCTCCAGAAAGCAGAATAAAGCATTATCTCTGAGGCCCTGAGGAGAGGGGAGAGCGGCCTCCATGTTCACACTTGATGAGGGTTTGTACGCTGCCCGATTGAACTCAGCAAACGCTGAAAAAAATAAACAAAACCACAAAAAAAAACAAGCGGGGTTGCATTCTGACGCTGTTTTGTACACAGATAATTAAGATGATGTTCCCCTGTGCACTCATTCAGCCATGAGAGCAGCCCAAAGAGTGAGTGTGTGTGGTGATTGGTTGGGGGCTCGCTTTCTTTTTTTTCTGTTTTTTTTTTCTCTGCATGTGCTCTCATGGGTGGTTGTGAGCGCTCCAGTATTTCAGCCTGGCACTGGCATGACTCAGTGTTCCCGTTTGCACTGTATTCCTCAGCACCCGGCTCCTTTAAAACCCGCGGACCTCAGTTTTTTTTCTGAACACCGCATTTGTAGTTAATGGCCTGTACGGCATGTGGCGCCTGGTTGACGCATCGCTCAGGTGGTAACGCGCAACACCTTCGAGTTCGGTGGACTCGATGAACCGCTCGAGCAAGCAGAAGTAAAAAAAAGAAGAAGAAAGAAAAGAGGGGAATACATGAATGGCTGTCACGGTATCATGTGATGTGACATGAACAGACGCAACGGAGCCGCAGATCAAGGAATGTTTGAGAATGAGGGCAAAAAAGCAGAACACCATGTTTTCCGAGGATAATTCCATTAAGGTCGAAGAAGCGTCACAGCTTTTACGCTGCCCGTCTTTCCACGCCCCCCCCCCCCCCGAAACCTTTTTGACCCCTTTAGCTCCCTGTCTGTCATAGTAGCCAGCAAATTCACCATCTGAAGCCTCTCAAGTCTAAGCCAAAATGTCCTCCTCCTAGTCAAATATGCCCAGTTTCCACTACGTGGTACCGGCTCGGCTTAAGCGCGTCTCCATTGGAGAATAGTACAGCACTGAGAGTACCTGGTTGTCATAGCAACGCAGGTGAGCACGCTCACGTTGGACCGTCTTGTCTCGGCGACGGAGGACTGCAATGTCTGAGCCTCTTCTACCGACCGAGGTCGTCATCATTTCCAAAAGGAAATTATTTCCAAATGAGAAAGGAAGAAGAGGTGGTTGTACTTTTTTTTTTTAAATGGTGGTGGGCGGCCCAGTGACCTATCAGCCTAATGCTGCGTTTCCACTGCCTGGTTCTTAGTGCGTCTGTGCATCGTTGCGCCACCCCTCCACTGTTCTGAAAAAACACACCCAGCCCTGCTCAGCCCGACTTGGCCCGGCAGGCGAGCAGGCACTAGAAAAGTAGTACCGGCTTGCACATGCCAGGTGACGGAAACGCACAAAAGGCCGAGTCGAGCCGGTACCACAGTTCATGCCTGCTGGCTCATGCTAAGCCAACACTGGGAATACCGGCCCCGTCCAGCAGCTGCCGGTGACCACGGGCCCGGCCGGCCCAGTGTGCGCATGACAACGCTCACCTTTTGCCGGTCATTTCATGCACTCGCTGCACTAGCATTGCGAGCGGGCTAGTTCTCTCCCTCCTCTTTGAAGTGGAAGGAGAGGACGCCGGTGGTCGCCCGCCTCGCACATTGCAAGTTGCACCACGGGAAGCTTGCAGCGCAGCTTCCACCGCAGTGTGAATGCATGTGTTGTGCTTACAGGAAGGAGCGTCCGCACGGAAGGCCCAGACCCCAGCGCTGCAGCCCGTTCCTCGCCCAGGTTTGCTTTTTCAACTACAGATCAATGACTTTGAGAATTACCCCCCCCCCACTCTCTGTCTCTCTACTTTATCTCTCTCTCTTTCTCTCTCTCTTTCTCTCTCTCTCTGTCTCTCTCTCTGTCTCTCTCTCTCTGTCTCTCTCTCTCTGTGTCCCTCTCTCTGTGTCCCTCTCTCTGTGTCTCTCTCTGTCTCTCTCTCTGTGTCCCTCTCTCTGTGTCCCTCTCTCTGTGTCCCTCTCTCTGTGTCTCTCTCTCTGTGTCTCTCTGTGTCTCTCTCTGTGTCTCTCTCTCTGTCTCTCTCTCTGTCTCTCTCTCTGTCTCTCTCTCTGTCTCTCTCTCTGTCTCTCTCTCTGTCTCTCTCTCTCTTGTCTCTCTCTCTGTGTCCCTCTCTCTGTGTCTCTCTCTGTCTCTCTCTCTGTGTCCCTCTCTCTGTGTCTCTCTCTCTGTCTCTCTCTCTGTCTCTCTCTCTGTGTCTCTCTGTCTCTCTGCTCTGTCTCTCTCTCTCTGTCTCTCTCTCTGTGTCCCTCTTTCTGTGTCTCTCTCTCTGTCTCTCTGTGTCTCTCTCTCTGTGTCTCTCTCTCTGTCTCTCTGCTCTGTCTCTCTCTCTCTGTCTCTCTCTCTCTCCGTCTCTCTCTCTCCATCTCTCTCTCTCTGTCTCTCTCTCTGCGCCTCCTCCACAACGGGCTTGCAATGACATGATCAGGACACGATTACAGCATCAATAAACAAAAGATCCCACACTCGGCGTGTCTGTGTGACTGGCCGTGAGGAGGCGTGTAATGATTAATGACGGACGCGCCTCCAGCTTGTTTGTGAGCCATCTGCAGCATGCAGTTGTAGTGGTCTCTTTCAGTTTTACCTGCTACTAAACTCCTGCTATCTAAGGGCTCAGTGTGTGGGATTAACGGTGGCTCCTCATTTGTATCCTTTTTTTTTTCCCTTATCCAGTTTCACAAGCGAGACCTCCTCCAAATCAGAAAAAAGGTACGTTTCCTCCTTTCCATTGGACATTTGCATCCGTGCATTAGAAGTTAGATAAACTCAGGCAAACATATGTAAAGCAGTGGGCAGTTAGGGTGGGAGGGGGGGGGGGCGTTTTTGCAGTTTCAGTGCGGACACATGCGGCCATCTGCTTCAGCATCATATTCAGCTATTAAATGCCGCCACAGGTTTCATTTTGAGCACACTTTTTGGTAACCCCCACTCATTTCTTACAAACTGCACGTGTTACTCTTGCAGTTAAAAAAAACGCGTATCCATTCCATTTATCTATTAATCTTGGATTTAGGCCTACGCTTGCTGGCCTCCACTTTTCGGTAGGCCGTTCATTCTCACGCTCGCACCCTAGAGGGACACCTCAGAGAAGAGTGCCACAGCACAGTTGGCCTCCTCTGCTGGCGCTTCGTAGATGTCTCTGGTCTTGCCGCAGAATTGATTTCATTTGCTTGCCTCCCTCCCTTGCCCCCCCCCCCCCCCTCACAGGGTCTCGGACGCCCATCATCATCATCCCCGCCGCCACCACCTCCCTCATCACGATGCTCAATGCCAAGGATCTGCTGCAGGATCTGAAGTAAGTGCACGCACCGAACCCAGTCAATGCACTCTCTGCCTTTATCGACATCTAATAGTTTAGTTTGCACGAGCCGTTCGCTCCTTCTGCCGGACAGTTTCTATGCACACACTCACATTCACACACACACACACACACACATGCAGAGACACACGCACATTGTTGCATGGTCCATGATTATTCAACAGCGAAGAGGGGCAGATGAGACACTGGTGATACTCAGCAGCCCACATGGCGAAAGCAGCTGATGTGAGGACTGGACAAGATCTTATTGTCAATTAGAGAGCATGATCAGGGCTGGAAGTTTTCAGCAGCTACCAAATGGCCGCAGCGATGACAAGATTCAAGGAACGAGTTTTTAACATATACATCACAATCCTCTCTGGTTCTGTGTGAGGCTATGAAGCTTTTACTTGAAAGGAGCTTAAACCGATTCATTAGTCGACCACTAATGCACACAATAATCCAGAACTTCATGTTTTTTTTTTGTCTGTTTGTTTGTTTTAAGGAAAGTCTGTCTGCCTTTTAAATTTGGATCTTAAAGCTGTGTAGAGAGTCTGTGTTGCTTGGGTAGCCATGTCCTTTGTTCTCTCAGTGCCTCTGAGTCGCCCCTGGAGGGTTAATACAGTGCCATTGCTGGATTGGCTATGAGAGCATTCATTTCCCAGTGTGTGGCGTCGAAGAAAAGTCACACCCGGTTGACATAAGAATTTCAAAGAAGCGAAGGAGTAAGAGGAAACGTTTCCGCTCAGGTTCATCACTCCGGAGGAGAAGAAGAAACAGGGCATCCAGCGCGACAACGAGGTCCTGCTGCAGAGGCGTAAAGACCAGGTGCAGCCGGGAGGCGCCACGCTCAGCGTCACCGTGCCGTACCGCGTCATCGATCAGCCGCTCAAACTGGCCCCACAGGACTGGTGAGTAGAGAGAGAGAGAGAGAGAGAGAGAAACCCCGTTTCCATGTTTGCAGCCCACCCGAAGCCTGCGTGACATTCACAGCTCTTCTTTCTGTGCAACTTAAACGTGCTTCTGTGGACAATCTCCGCGACACAACACTGAATGGATGAATAAGACTGCAGTACTGTATTACTCTGATTAAGGCCCATTCCAGCCACGATCCCTGTTCCCATTCAGACCATCGTTTTGTTCGGGTGGAGATCGTAATGCTGCTGTCCATGTTCCTGTGGCCGCCAGTAGTCATTTGGGACGCCTTCTCGCTGGCTGTAGCCTTAGCCACAGCTTTTGCCGTCATTACGATGAAACCTCCAGAGACTAGAAATGCCGAGACCCATACTCGAGTCATGGGTCATAAATGCCTCAAAGACAGTGGTGATATCAGTGCTACGTCTATATTTGAGGTGACGCTTCACTGTCATGATGTCGTGTGTGGGACAAGCAGCTCAGGCACGACTACAACGTTGGCCAAATATCGTTGTCATTATCAGATTTGCCAGTGATGTCATGTGATGATCAGAGCTGGTTACTCTCCAGTTTAATTCCCGCCTTTCAGCTCTCACGGTAACAACAACACAAGTGAGAGGCATGGGCGTGTTTCTAACAGCAGCGTGGGGATGTGTCTCCCTCCAGGGATCGAGTGGTGGCCGTGTTCGTGCAGGGGCCTGCCTGGCAGTTCAAAGGGTGGCCGTGGCTGCTGCCCGATGGCTCCCCCGTGGACATTTTCGCCAAAAGTGAGTGACGGATCTTGTGATGTTCCTAAGAATGTGTCACCAGGCCTGCGATGCCGCGTCGGCCTCTTGCTTTAATCGATCCCGGCCACTGTAGCTCATCTTCTCTCCCAAGAGAGGAGACTAAAGTCTGCTCAGTCTGTACAGGTTTAATTGAAGGTCAGTTCTTTGGCGAGTAGCAACACTGCAGCTTCTCGGATTCTTCGATCTGTTTGTTCCATTTCTACGTTCATATTTCCCACGTGTGGCTGGCATCATGGGAGCTCCTGACACATTCTGGGGCAAAAGTGGTTAAGAAAAAAACCCTTTCGGATTAAACCCAGCATCCTCTATATGAATATGTTTGTGTGTTCCCCCCCCCTCTCCAGTTAGAGCCTTTCATTTGAAGTATGATGAGGCAAAGACAGATCTCAACGTGCAGAAATGGGACGTGACAGTCCTGGAGCTGAGCCGCCACAGGCGCCATCTGGACCGGCCCGTCTTCCTGCGCTTCTGGGAAACCCTCGACAGGTCTGTCGCCACGTTCGTGCACGTTTGCCTTGTAAAGAGGTCCAATTCAATTTGACTCCAAATGGTGCAAGCTCACATCTCCTCTCTCGTTTGTCAGATACATGGTGAAACATAAATCCCACCTCAGGTTCTGAACTCAGAGTCCGAGCATCCATCACCGACTTTTCCAGCTCTCCTCCTCGGCCCACCACTCGGAATGGTCACCCCTCTCTTCCAAGCTGCCATCCTGTTTTTCCAGGAGGAGGACGGGTTGCCCAGCGGACCTTCCTCCACAACACATCCTCCAGGACTCCCTATGTGATGCGCTGGATACGTTGCTCTGGACGCTGCAGAGGGGATTGTGGTGTTGTTGCTGTAATTGTTTTCTAATGTTTTCATGTAGGTTACAAGGAAAAAAATAAAACAAAGCACCAAAATGTTTTATATGAAAAGGCAACATGTAATGGGAATGATATAGTCAAGATATCAAGGGGTCAAGGGGAGAGCAGGAAGTGCATTTTTGTTCATGAAGCTCAAAACGGTCTGAGGATTGAGGGACAATGACATGGCCCTGGGTACAAACAGAGCAGCCATTTAGTTTGAGGAAAGAGACTTCCTTTATACTTATCTTTTTTTTTATTTTGGGTGTTTGTGTTCTGAATGTACATACATGCTAAAATCTGTCAGAGCCAATGTTCTTGGAGCAGAGAGGAGGGATGCGAGGAAGTGACTTGTTAATACTCCACAAAACTGCTCTGGCTCAGTAAACGATCTCCTTCAGTTCCTAGCTCAGTTTCCTTTTGGCACAGCAGCACATTTCTCGGTCATGCAATGACCTTATGACCTTGTCGACCCCCCCCCCCCTTTGTTGGTGTTTTAGAGGAGAGACATCACAGAAAGTATTGCTTTAAGTCATCACATGATATTAGACAATAAAGCCTCAGAGAAATTATCCTTGTTTCTCCTTTTGTCAATGCTGTATGTGTGCTTTCTGTTCTGGACTGGATTAAAATTGGAGTACTTGAGCAAGACTCACACAGACATGGGGACAACATTCAAATGAAAACCAGGGTTCAGACCAGGGTTGTCCTCTACAGCGGCCCTCTACAGGCCAAACACGCCTCAACGGCTAAACGAATGCAAATACAGAAAGGTGTTGCAACAGCCAAATGCTTAAAACGAGTGCAACTGAAAAAAAGCTGCTATCACATAAATGACACAACCAAAAATATGCAAAGCCACAAAACAAATGCCAGAAATACTAAAAAACATTTGGGTCTCAAAAACTCTTTAAAGCAGGCAAGAATACACTTCAAGAACTATGAGGTGTACTTTTTTGTTGTTTTTTGACTTAATATAAAATTACTGAGAAAGATTCTTCCAAATATCTCCAACTGGGAGTTGTATTAAGTCCACGAAAAGAAAACTTCCATTAATTCATCAAACTAGGATTCAAGAGATGCCACAGAACAGACTATCTGTGGATCTTCATGGTTCTACAGTAGATGAGACAATCTCTCCCTCTGAAATTCAGTTGATAGCCTCAGATGAGCCTGAGGAGAGAAGAGAATCTAGAAAGAGAAGTAACTTGTGGGTTCCTGGTGTAAAACATCAAGAGAAATACAAATGAGAACGATCACATAAAAGATAATTCATTGGAGCTACTCGACTCTACGCAAGGTCGCAAGACTCAAACTATGGGAGTCTGATCGGTGTTGGAGATGTGATAGTGACAAAGATACATTTAAACATGTTATACGATTGCCAAATCACCAGGATTTCATACAATAATATCATATTCTGCCTTAAAAAATTTGGACTGAAATGATAGAAAGCTCAACATCTGTATATACAAGTTAGATTAGCTGTAGATTAGCTCTTAAAACTGGTTGTAGGATGGTGCCTAGGCACTGGACATCAAAAGAATACAATGAATGGTATGGAGAAATAACTAAAATATCAATTTATGAACAAGTACATTTTAAACTGAACAACAAACTCGAGTAATCTAACACGTTATCCGAAGCGAAGAATTTGCAGAGGATGTGAGTGGGGCAGACGTGGTTGTATTCACCCACTTATTAGAGGTACTGTGTAACATTAAAACCTCTAACCCTTTATATGTAATCTGTGTAATAATTATTCTTTGCAGACGATGATCTACACTGCAACACTTAATTTAACTGTTTATCCACCAACATCCATCCATCCATTAGCTTGTCTGTTTTAAGCACACTGATATTGCAGGGTAAACATTGGGCGAAGGCAGGGAAAGCAGCCTGGATTAACTGTGTCATGATTAACTAAGTGTTTTCGTTAATGATCTGATCTTAATGACCTGCTGGATCCTCGTGGTAAATGGTGCTGGTGCTGCTTCTTACTCTGGCCTTACGACCCATTCAGTGGATTTTAACCAAACAAGCTGCCTCCATCTATCCACACAGGCTGTGTTTGGGATTTCATAAGGCTGACCTCTGATCTCAGCAGTCCGGGAAATCGCTTTGAAATCAGGGCGCTGCACAAATAAATCAGTGCTGGGGGTGCTACTCTGAGTAAACAGATGTGGAGAAAACAGTCAATAACATTTCCCGGAGGGTGATCTATGTTAAATAAAGAAAATTAAGGGTTAAACTGAAGCCTTGCAGCAAAAAGGGCATCACATTTTTATCAGAACAGGAGTTATGAGGATGACTTGATCATCAGAACACTACAGAGGTGTAACTGAGAGCACTTTTGTCGAGACACTCGTATTGTGTTGTGCTGGTGTAATCCAAGCTGCCTTTGGTGTATTGATTCAGTGCAGCCATGTAGAGTTGGGAGTTGCTTTGCAGGGAATGTGTCTGCAGCATGTCCTCACTGTTTGGTGGGAAGAACACTAAACAATCATTAACCAGCTCTGATCTGAGCTCGGCTCTTTGCTCTGCTTTGATTTTAATTTGTGGCAAAATGCAAGTGAGTTACCTTGGATTTCTCCTGCTGGCCTCGTTTCCAGGAGCACTGCACGGTAGGATTATTCTTTTCCTAACATATCAACAATATTTTAGAAACCAAAGGCATTTCAGCACAGTTCCTTACTTTTTCACTGTACAGCTCAGGACTGCTCTGCTCCCACCCTGGAAAACGGTTTCTTTGTCCCGACAAAGGAATCTTATGGTCATGAAGAAATCCTCTACTATTCCTGTGAAGAGGAATATAAACCTGTAGTGGAGGGTTGGTGGGAAACATCCACATGTCAGGATGGCACATGGGTTCCCAAACCAGAATGTATACGTAAGTATAGACATGAAAGTCTGTCCTATATGAATTAGATTCTTTATTTACTGAAGACAAATTAATTTTCCAGCTTCAGACTATTGTCCATTTCAGTGGGGTGGAGAGCATTATCACTGATTTAATGTGTCACAGAGTGACACTGAAACATGAATTCAAGTGTTAATGATACAATTCTTCTGGTAACTTTCATCCTCCTCAGATAAAACAGCCTGCCTTCCCCTGCAGATTCCCAATGGCAGAGACAAAGATACACCAGGAGGCTGGCATAAGAACGAATCTAAAGCTTGGGTAAAATGTGATGAAGGATATGTGATTAAAGACTCTGTTGCCACAACCACATGTGATAATGGAGAATGGACCGCTGTGCCAGTCTGTGAGCGTGAGTCGGCCATGACTTCAGTGACTATATCATAATTCCTCTGCCTGAACTCTCA
The DNA here is from genome assembly GCA_029224185.1 of Karalla daura. Lineage (NCBI taxonomy): Eukaryota > Metazoa > Chordata > Actinopteri > Chaetodontiformes > Leiognathidae > Karalla > Karalla daura. The sequence goes on from CM055197.1 coordinate 11,156,075, forward strand.
CCAGCAACTAGAGCGACTAAACTTATCAATCATCCACACATTTCAGCACCTTTAAACCTGATCATGGCCAATGTGACTATTCTTACAGGAAGAAATGATGCGTGTGGTGAGCCCCCAAGAATCCCACATGCAGTCGTCATTCATCAGGAATACAAGGAGTTGTTTGACCCCGATTCATTCGTGGAATATGAATGTGAAGGAGGATACAGCCTAGAGCCTGGGAGCTCAACCATCTGTTGTTTGGATGGAAGTTGGTCTCAAGGGCCAACATGCAGTACGTGGACTTTGCTGTTGACCTTTTGTCCCATATTTAGCTAGCAAACTAGTGATCTAGTGCTATCTAGTCATTGCAGACCTTAAACATGAATGTTTTTGGACTGTGGAAGGAAACTGGAGAAAACAAACTACTGTCCCACTGTGTGGCCTTTGTTGGAAAAAAAATATTAATTTCTGTTTTGCAGCCTGATCAGTGGCACGAAAGGAAGACGGAGGGCAGAGGTGTGGAAGGAAATCACTCTGCCGACCAGTATAAACCATTATATGCATGCATGCATGATATGCGTGTAGGTGAAGAAAAAGTAGTCAAACTTGTAAATCGCCACCTAAAGCTGAACAGCAATAGTAATGGCAGCACAGTGAGTGGAGAGGGAGTGGACATGTGACCTCTTCATAAGAAGTACATGTTCACCATGTTTATTCTAAGGCTCGATCTTATTAGCATTAGAGCCAGATGACCCCCACTGTGACAGACCCTGAGTACTACTGCTATTTATATATAAAGAGAATTAGGAAAAGATGAATTATGTGATTTGCTTGATATTGTGTAGTCCCCAGGGCCAAATGGTGGCACAGTGGCCATTTCCCTTGTGGAATTTGAGTGACTTTCTCCCAAGCTAGTCTGGTTTCCTCCAAAGACAACAATCCAGAAAGAGAGACTGTGTGTGTCCTGTAGTAGACTTCTGACCTGTTCAGAGCATAGTCCCTGCCTTCATATATATGATGGCATCCCATATATAACCCATATGTGAGCTGCAGATAGGCACCAGAAGACCTTCCATGGTGAGCATAGAGCAGGTAAGATAATTGATAGATGGATTTGCAGTGTCTATTTCTCACACTCCTGGGAAAACATTGGTGTTTTACTTTTTTTGCTCCTACATTGTTGTAATGCTGAACGGTGTCCTGTCTCCTTTCAGGGTCCATTCCCACAGTTATACTACGTCAACATTATGAATCAAGATGCCTCTGTCTGTCTGAATAGATGATGCATTGGTTTGATCTATCCATTAACCTTATCTCTTAGAGGACGACAGTGAAGACACTGATGCCATAGGGACGGGAACAAGTGGAGCTCCAGACACCACATCTGCTCCACCAGCTGCAGATAGAGGTACATCAGTCCTTGTTATATATGAATTGTGCCTCCATATTTCTAATTTCTATCTTCAGTCTTGCCTTGTGTCCGTTTAGACAGAACTAGACCAACTAAACTCGCAGTGAACTGGAGTAAACTCGGACAAATCGCACAGATTATAATGCCATTTCCCTGCAAGCCAGTGCAGACATTGGAGGAGCGAGAGAAGCTTTTTGATATGTTGCAGACACTGTAGCTGTAATATGTACTTGAAACAGGGAGGCACAATTTGTTTGAATGCAAAACACGATTTCACTATTAGGTGGGTGGAATTCTTAGACCCTTTAATGAACCTTTAAGATGATCAATGGATGGATATTCATGAAACCATTTGAGAACATTTTAAGTTTTTTTTAAGGTGAGCCCCCATCAGGGATACAAGGAGTTGTTTGACCCCGATTCATCCGTGGAATATGAATGTGAAGGAGGATACAGCCTAGAGCCTGGGAGCTCAATCATCTATTGTTTGGATGGAAGTTGGTCTCAAGGGCCAACATGCAGTGCGTGGACTTTGCTGTTGACCTTTTGTCCCATATTTATCGAGAAAAGTAGTGATCTAGTGCTATCTAGTGAAGAAAATAGAATTCTGCCAGAAAAATGAATGTTAAAGATGGTGTAAAAATGAGCATATTACATTTGTTATATCTACTCTGCATCTTACAGAAACAGCTCCTTCCTCTGGCTCCACTACGGAAGGCAACTCACCGTCATACCTGCCAGGTAAATCCTTCAGATATATTTCACCTGTAAACATCTCATGTAACACATCCACGTTTTGTGCTTATATAACACAACTTCTTTCAGGTCTTCACTAATGAAGTACACATAACAGATGACATGAATGAGTTGGGACAAAACCTCATATCTCTCCACTTTCATGCACCACAATGGCATAAAACCTCCTTTGCTTTTCTTTTTGCATATTCATGAAACCAATTGATCACATTTTAAGTTTTGTCTTGTGTCCATTTAGACAGCATGAGACCAGGTGCTAGACATGGTACTTCAACAAAGCCAGAACCACCTAAAACAACCTCACCCCCTGTTGGTGCTGGGACCGAAACTGCAGGTGGAACATTCATTCTGTTGATAAAAATGACTTTTAATGTCTAATGAGTCTAATGGAAGAGAAGGTGGAAATGCATTCATGACACCAAAGAACAGAATAGTATTTTGCCATTTACATCATATAATTGGCCAAACTTTGAAACTGCTTCAAAATACTGCCTTTAATTTACCAAAAGCACCAGGAATTATTTGTGCAAGAAACACTTGCACGGGGGTGACAAAGTATGTGTGAAATATCTCAATATGATACTTTCTGCTGCATATTACATTTGTTATATCTGCTCTGCATCTTACAGGAAAAGCTCCTACGTCCGGCTCCACTACAGAAGACAACTCACAGTCATACCTGCCAGGTAAATCCTTCAGATATATTTCACCTTTTAACATCTCATATAACACATGTACTTTGTGTATTTTTGAGATACAACTTCATGCACAACTTCACTTCTGAAGTGAGTTGGGACAAAACCTCATATCTCTCCACTTTCATGCACCACAATAGTATATAACCTCCTTTGCTTTATTTGCAGTTGAACAGTGTGGAGAACCACCAGTGGTTCCACATGCTGTCCTTCTGGAACAGCGCACAAAGTATTTGAAGTATCGTTGTAATGCGTTTTACAAACAAGTTGGTGGAGAGGCTGTGGTGTGTCACACTAACCGCCAATGGTCACCATTGCCCGTCTGTGAAGGTATCAGTGAGTAATACCTCTGAACTGATTAAGCCTTACACAGTTTTGGAACAAGCACAAACAGTCCCTGCCGTTTTCTTGTGTTTTCTTTCCAGAGACGTTTTGTCTCGTGACGCCTGCTGCAGTTGTTGGGACCAATTATGTGGTACAGTCGAACATATATGTAGGAGAAAACCAGCCAGTGCAGGTTCCATGTACTTGGAGAGGCTACTATGCTTATATTTCTTGCTCTAATAGGAGACCACGTTATGGCACCTGTAAGTATATCAGTTAATTCTCACACTGCAAGCCTTCACACATGTAGATGACAGCAGCTTCCATTCCTGGCCCTGTTCCCTTTCCCACTCACAACCTCAAATACCTCCATACGAATTAATTTACTCCAATCAGCTAAAGATAAAAAGGGAAATACCACATTACACCTGTACACATACACGCAGATAGAATTTGTTCACAACAGGAACAATCTGAGCAAAGTGAAATCAAATGTGTTTTTAAATTAAACTTCTTACTAAGGTATTCACTTTTAGGTTGCACTGCATACTGGCATGGACGGGTAAGTGTTTTGTTCTTATTTACTTTTCAAATGTTTTAATCATTTCATACGGTTATTTTTATGTTCCAAGTTTGGATAAGCATTACAATATGTGAGTGCTAACATCGTTGCTCCTTGCCTGTGGTGTGACCAGGGAGCCTGCTAGAACAGCAGAGGAGCTCCAGCAAGGGCCGAGCCTGACCTCCATCAGAAAACAACTACATCAAAATAAACATGGCACACCTTTATTGGTTTCACACCTGTTCTTGTCCCTTATTTTGATTGTTTGATTTTGATTGTCCATGTATCTGTGTTTTCTACATGTGTGCAGAAATTACACAGTGGATGTGTTTGTGGTCTTTGTCAGTATATCATAGATCAGTGAGCTACGTACTCATACCTGCACTGGAACTGTCACACCAGCACAGAAAAAAAGGTTATAATGGCAACTAAATTAATATCTCCCCTGTCACCTCCCCACCACAGTACTCCACAGAAAGTGGCACCCTCTAGAGCTGATAACATAAAACATAAATTGCACATTATATTCCATTTTAGTCAATAGCCCCAACAATTCCTGTCAATAAAGGAAATATGTTATTCAAATCTCAATGTTTTGGATGTGAAGGTCTTTTCTGCCATCAAAAGATCAAGCTGGGCGTATTCACACTTAACACATTCTGTGGTAGTGGAAACCAGTTTCAGCAAGCACTACAACATTTAGCTAATATAAACAAACTTGAGAGAAGAATCCAAGTACGACACAGTTTCCCTCACCCCCGCCCCCATACAGAAATGACTGAGTACTGTTTTGTGCATTAAAATATCCACCCATCCATTAGTTCACCTGCTTTGGTGCTGTTGCACAGCTCTGGTGTGACAGCCACCAGCATATGAATGTGAGTGGATAGGTGAAGGCGACTTGTTTGATAAAAGCTGCTGTACCATTTACCATGAGGATCCATCAGATCATACAGATCAAATCATTAGCAAAACCAAAAAAATCATTGAATTAATTGAAACAGAGCGGGTGGTTCGGAGTCGATCACAGATCCTGCACATCTGCTGGTGCTGTCTGACCCTTTGCCTGACTATGCTGAGACTGACCTCTGATCACAGCAGTGCAGAAATCAGGACACTGAACAAATAAATCAGTGCTGAGGGCAGTGCTCTGAGTAAACAGATATGGAGAAAACACTGATGATCATATGCTGGAAGGTGATCTACATTAAATAATGAAAATTAAACTAAAGCCTTGCAGCACAAAGTGCATCACATGTTATCAAAAGAACAAGTCATGAAGATAGTCTGCTCCTCAGAGCACTATAGAGGTGTTACTAAGAATCATGTGCTTAACTTGTGAAAAGACTACTGAAATCAGTACTGAAATACACTTGGGGTGTTAAATGAACACACACCCATCGACTTACATCAAACACCCTCTCCTGGGTGACCCAGCTGGGGATGATCAGGCACCAGCTGGTGTCCAGGTATCCCACTATGCCACACATGCCCCCACCTCAATCCGAGTCAACATGAATCCATTTCAGCAGTTTCTATGATGTTCCTCATGGCTCTTTATCTGTGCAGTCCACAGATTCCTAGGCGTTCCACGACCCATTGTAGAGACTGCCCTGCAAAGTTCCTGCATCCCCCTTCAATGGACTCACAGTGGGACTCCTACCCATAGCTCCAACACTCAGCCACCAGAGCAGCATATTTGACCTTCTTCCATTCTTGTCTGATCTTCCCAGGGGACAGTTTGCTCCAGTGGCACCGCCTGCCTGCTTGCTTGATTTTCTTGATGAACATCAAGACCATGTCTGGCCGGAGTGTTGTTGCTGCCATGTTGTCCGGGAATCCTTACTGTCTCCCAAGGTCAACCTGCACTTGTCAGTCCCTTGCTGTTGCAAGTGGGCCCCCTGGGTCTTCTCTGGGGGCTTCTCACCTGCTTGAATGGAGGTGATGGCAGACTTAGAGGGGTGTTGCTGCTTGCTGTTGTTGATGCCAGTGCTGATTGTGTCTGCAAAACCTGGTCAAGGCACCAACAATACCAACCATCTCCCAAAACTTTTGAGCAGCAGCTGAGGATGTGCTCTAAAGATCCCCTTTTCTGGCAGCATTGGCAGAGCCCAGGAGGATGTCATACACCAACTGGACCAGGAACTTGAAGTGGTGAGGCTCCACCATGCAGAGTTCTGCTCAGGTGATATGCCAACTGACAGCTCCCACTTGGTCCATGCCGCCTGCTTGGACACGCCTATCATTCTTCTGAGGTGAGCTTACTGCTCCTCTGCAAGCACCTCCTCATGTATCAGCTTCTGCTTCTCCTTTCCGCTGACTTTACGGTAGCTAGGTTTTGGATTGTTGCCCAACCTGGCCCACCCAGTAACCACTGTGCCCCGAGGATCCATGCCACTTCTGTCCTGACCTCTAGCCCTAATGTGGAGACCTTGGTGTCAGTGGAATATCTGTGGAGCAGGACTTCTCTGGCTCGGGGGACCTTGAACTCATCTGCCGGACTGCTGAATGGAAGAATGTAACACTGCTAAAGCTCCATCACAGGCCTAGCCACTTGTGTAAGAAGTGGTTGAAGTTCTTCTCAAAGCCCTCAACAATGGTAATCCCGGCAGGATGTGTGTTGGTAGATCCAGGCCTTAAACTTTCAAGGAAGCCCTGACTTGTCCAAAGCTGAGAGCCACGCATTGAGATCATTGCTGGTACCTTGGCGTGCAGCAGTGTCGTTCTGGTTGCTTGTGAAGAGCTGGCCCAGGTTCTTCACTGGCTTTCCTGACAGTGAAGAACTCAGAACTTCACTTATCCAAATCTGGACAATGAACCTCTGCGCTACACTTCCACTGACTTCACAAGCATATCCATGGCCATTGAGATAGCGCAGCTGGTGATGATGGCCTTCTCTATGCAATGCCACTCCGATCCGGAGGTCCCAGAGAACACCCGCAAAATAAAGCTGTTATAATAACCGAGGATGAGTGTCTGTTTCTTCTCTAAGACGTGGGATCTACTTAGGGGCAGCTCCACCAGCTTGTGTAGTATTGGTCCATAAGCACTGACCAGGTTAAGCCAATGCACTGCTAGGTCCCCCGTGCTTTCCAGTGCCTCTCGAATCACCTAAGTCACCACCCCGATGTGCTCAGTGCTCCCCGAGACGCCTGGAACTCCTCCCTTCTGCACCGCTGAGTCCATGTAGGTGTTTTTCAAGAGAAATCCCATGAGGCAATTGGCAACAATCTTGAAAGTCTTGCACTCAAGTCTAAGGAGCGAGATTATCCTGAACTGCTCCATGTTGCTCGCATGCTCAGATGGAATCCACATGCCCTCTGTGTCTCTCCTCTGCTGAGATACCTTCCCTTTCCTCCAGATGATGCTGTAGATCTTGAAAAGATGTTCCATGAGCCAGGGGCAGTTCTTGGAGACCTTTAATGGTAGTCCACTCAGGTCTGGCACTGATGCTATTGTAGCAGATTTCATCACCTCTCTGACTTCCTCGAGGGTGGGTTTGGAAGAGGTTAATTTGACATAAAAAGACTGTGTCACATTGTGTTATGAGTATAATCCAAGCTGCCTTTGGTTGGTGTGTTGATTCAGAAAAGTCGCGTAGAGTTTACATACAATCTATATCCAACACATCCTAACCTTTTTGTGGGAAGAACACTAAACAATCATTAACCAGCTCTGATCAAACCTGGGCTCTTTGCTCAGCTTCGATTTCAGTATGTGGCAAAATGCAAGTGAGTTACCTTGGATTTCTCCTGCTGGCCTCGTTTCCAGGAGCACTGCATGGTAGGATTATTCTTTTTTTTCTAAACTATCGCTGATTTCACAAGGACATTTCAGCACAGTCCCTCACTTTTTCATTGTACAGCTCAGGACTGCTCTGCTCCCACCCTGGAAAATGGTTTTATCATCCCAACCAAGGAATCTTATGCTCTTGAAGATATACTCAACTACTCCTGTGAAGAGGAATATAAACCTGCAGTGAAGGGCTGGTCAGCAATATCCACATGTAAAGCTGGCACATGGATTCCCAAACCAGAATGTATACGTAAGTATAGACATACATGTAAGGCTGTCCTACATATATTCGAAAAACAAATTAATTTTCTTCAGACTATTGTCCATTTCAGTGGGGTGGAGAGCATTATTACTGATTTAATGTGTCACAGAGTGACACTGAAACATGAATTCAAGTGTTAATGATACAATTCTTCTGGTAACTTTCATCCTCCTCAGATAAAACAGCCTGCCTTCCCCTGCAGATTCCCAATGGCAGAGACAAAGATACACCAGGAGGCTGGCATAAGAACGAATCTAAAGCTTGGGTAAAATGTGATGAAGGATATGTGATTAAAGACTCTGTTGCCACAACCACATGTGATAATGGAGAATGGACCGCTGTGCCAGTCTGTGAGCGTGAGTCGACCATGACTTCAGTGACTATATCATAATTCCTCTGTCTGAACTCTCACCAGCAACTAGAGCGACTAAACTTATCAATCATCCACACATTTCAGCAGCTTTATACCTGATCATGGCCAATGTGACTATTCTTACAGGAAGAAATGATGCGTGTGGTGAGCCCCCAAGAATCCCACATGCAGTCGTCATTCATCAGGAATACAAGGAGTTGTTTGACCCCGATTCATCCATGGAATATGAATGTGAAGGAGGATACAGCCTAGAGCCTGGGAGCTCAACCATCTATTGTTTGAATGGAAGTTGGTCTCAAGGGCCAACATGCAGTGCGTGGACTTTGCTGTTGACCTTTTGTCCCATATTTATCGAGAAAAGTAGTGATCTAGTGCTATCTAGTGAAGAAAATAGAATTCTGCCAGAAAAATGAATGTTAAAGATGGTGTAAAAATGAGCATATTACATTTGTTATATCTGCTCTGCATCTTACAGAAAAAGCTCCTACCTCTGGCTCCACTACGGAAGGCAACTCACCGTCATACCTGCCAGGTAAATCCTTCAGATATATTTCACCTGTTAACATCTCATGTAACACATCCACGTTTTGTGTTTATATAACACAACTTCTTTCAAGGTCTTCACTATTGAAGTACACATAACAGATGACATGAATGAGTTGGGACAAAACCTCATATCTCTCCACTTTCATGCACCACAATAGTATATAACCTCCTTTGCTTTATTTGCAGTTGAACAGTGTGGAGAACCACCAGTGGTTCCACATGCTGTCCTTCTGGAACAGCGCACAAAGTATTTGAAGTATCGTTGTAATGCGTTTTACAAACAAGTTGGTGGAGAGGCTGTGGTGTGTCACACTAACCGCCAATGGTCACCATTGCCCGTCTGTGAAGGTATCAGTGAGTAATACCTCTGAACTGATTAAGCCTTACACAGTTTTGGAACAAGCACAAACAGTCCCTGCCGTTTTCTTGTGTTTTCTTTCCAGAGACGTTTTGTCTCCTGACGCCTGCTGAATTTGTTGGGACCAATTATGTGGTACAGTCGAACATATATGTAGGAGAAAACCAGCCAGTGCAGGTTCCATGTACTTGGAGAGGCTACTATGCTTATATTTCTTGCTCTAATAGGAGACCACGTTATGGCACCTGTAAGTATATCAGTTAACTCTCACACTGCAATCCTTCACACATGTAGATGACAGCAGCTTCCATTCCTGGCCCTGTTCCCTTTCCCACTCACAACCTCAAATACCTCCATACGAATTCATTTACTCCAATCAGCTAAAGATAAAAAGGGAAATACCACATTACACCTGTACACATACACGCAGATAGAATTTGTTCACAACAGGAACAATCTGAGCAAAGTGAAATCAAATGTGTTTTTAAATTAAACTTCTTACTAAGGTATTCACTTTTAGGTTGCACTGCATACTGGCATGGACGGGTAAGTGTTTTGTTCTTATTTACTTTTCAAATGTTTTAATCATTTCATGTGGTTATTTTTATGTTCCAAGTTTGGATAAGCATTACAATATGTGAGTGCTAACATCGTTGCTCCTTGCCTGTGGTGTGACCAGGGAACCTGCTAGAACAGCAGAGGAGCTCCAGCAAGGGCCGAGCCTGACCTCCATCAGAAAACAACTACATCTAAATAAACATGGCACACCTTTATTGGTTTCACACCTGTTCTTGTCCCTTATTTCCATTGTAAACAAATGCCCATGTATCTATGTTTTCTACATGTGTGCAGAAATTACGGAGTGGATGCGCTGATGGTCAAACAACCAGAATAAGATATTTTCATGGTCTGTGTCACCGTGTCATAGATCTTTGAGCTACGTACTCGTACCTGCATGGGAACTATGTCACACCGGCAGAGAAAAACGGGTACGATGGTTTCAGTCAACAAGTTTCACTTGAAAACTTCAAGTGAAACTTGAAAAGAAAACTTGAAATAAAGAAAACTTGAAAAAATCTCAATCTTTTGGGTGTAAAGGCCTTTTCTTCCAGTCCAAAGATCAAGCTAACTAAGGTTATTGAAATGGTTAACACTTAATACACTCTGTAGACGTGGAGATCTGCCGTAATATTAGCAAACACGAGTGAAGAATTTTCAGAATAGATTTCAGTAGGTTTTAATGCAAAATAGAAAGATGCAAAAAAAAAAAAAACAAGCCTTTGAAATCTAACCAGGGAAATCTCTATCCGGACACGGAAAGGAATCAAACCTTTAATTAACTGTCGACGACTGATCCATGGCATGCAAAGAAAAGCAGCTACAGCCGAAGCTGCAACAAAGGACTGACTCGCTGACTGCGGCTTGACATCATCTTGATTGCTTGTCAACAACTGCACTGGGTTACCAAAACACTGATACTAGATCTTAGACTCGCTGCTGCCTTGGTAGGAAGCACCAAGACTGAGAGAGTTTGAGAGAAGACTGATCTCACCTGAACGCTTCCTCGTATGAGGAAAATCACACGTGGCTGCTTCTAAAGCTGCTCGAAAACGCTCTCCAGCTCTGCGGGGTTTAAAGCCTTTAAATCAAAACCATGCGCATGGTCCCTCAAAAAGGTATTTTAACATGATGTGGTAAGCAACCCCCCGATCTCATTCACATCTTAGCAAGTGAGAACACTACAAAGACGATGTATTTCATGTGTTACTTCATTATCTTGTTTCAAACGAGCTGGGAGAAGAGCAGCGAAACAGACGGAGAAAGCTGTGGAACGCTCCAAAACCCATCAGTCTGGGAACAGGCGAAGCCTGGCTACATTCAGGAAAGGCTCAGGCTTCAAGCAAGGATTTATACACATTAAACATTATTCTGTACTACGAGTCATGAAGAAATAAAGAAAAAGTATTTTTCGAAACCGTTTCGAATCTTTTTTCCCCCACTCAGTCGACAGAAAATAGGATTTAAAAAGGCAGCAGCTTCTGTTTCAGTGACACTTTTCAGGACATTTTTATGGGGGGCAAGGACCGCTCTCTGTTGCGGTGGACAGATGAACACCAACAATTAACTTTTGGAACTGAAAATAAAATGTGGCATTGGAGAAAGAAGTTGCCTTGAGCCTGAAACAAGTATTGGCACCAAAAGGTTTTTCCATTTGAAAATGGAGCAGGCATTAAAAGAGTATATCATCCTGGTGCCGAACATGTTCACGTGTCCGGGGCAAAACCCTGCCAGTCACAACTGGAAACCAGGGACATTGTGCAGGAAAAAAAAGAGAAAAAAAGTGGAAAAAAGACAATGTCGTATGAAACAAAGACCTGAAATAGGTCCTTCAGAGCCAGTACTTGTTTCAATATAGCTATTTTTATTTCATGTTCAATGCCAAAAGACAATGCCAGCGCAGCTTCTCCCTGAAGGCCTGACTTCTGCCTGTGTGCCATCACAGTCACAGCTGCTCTGGGCAGAGGAAGCTGCCCAGGTAGGACTGCTCCCGCGGGTCCAGGATCTGCTCCGGCCTCACGGGGTGGGCGATGTTCGCCGGCTGAGGCGTGAGCGTGTACTTCTCCAAGAACGCTAGATCCGTGGCGGCCTGGTAGCCCGGGCCCTGCTGCTGCCCCGGGGCCTGCGCGCCCGCCACCTCCTGAGGCTGGCCGGCGGAGACGGCCGGCGCCCGGGGGCCGCTGGGCTCGCCCTGCACGACCCCCGCGATCTGGACGGGGACCAGCGTGACCGGCACGCAGACGTGCGTGGGCAGGGGGGCGCTCTGCAGGGCGGACTTGGGCTCGGCGCGGTAGGCCCGGGACGGCTCCTCGAAAGGCAGCGAGACCATCTTGACGTCGTGGAGCGCGGCCAGCGGCGGCGGCGGCGGCGGCTCGGCGAAGCGGGCGCCGTGCACGTGGTCGACGTGGCACTTGAGCTTGTCTTTCCTCTTGAAGGTGGCGCTGCAGTGGGGGCAGTTGAAGGGACGGGCGTCCGAGTGGATCACCATGTGCTTCGTCAACGTCTTCTTGATCCGAAACGTCTGGTTGCACTCGGGGCACCTATGGGGCTTCTCACCTGTGGCGCGGACGCAGGGGAGCGTGTCAGCACCAGAGCAGCCACGCAGCATCTTCAACCACTCTGAGGACCGTACTGTCCTAATACATCCTAACTTCCCCTACCCGACAGTTTTGAGGGTGTCTGCGGGTGTCACCAATAGGTCGGTCAATGTCATTTTTTAACTCCATCAAATATAATTATGGCATTATTTGCAAACGGACCACCAGATCACACTTGGGGATGAGGAACTTAAGCTGCTGAACTTGGTACGAGTTGTGGAGAAGAATGACTGTATTCCATGATTGAAAATGACCTTTTTTGACTGGCTGCGCATCATTGCGTCATTGGAGTCTTTTTTTTTTTGTCCTAGTGGATCGTAGTGGTATTGCAAGTACTGCTACTTCTTGGTTGGCTTCACTTGTCAGTCAGGACAGACTACAACCATTTTTTACATACAGTCTTTGGGGCAGTTGAACAGTCAACATGTACTTTTTAGGACTTTGAAAGTCCGATAACCTTCAGCTTCCTGCTGAGGTGTCGTGTCGATACCCTCATTATAGATAGCTATAGATAGTCTTCATTAAAACAGCATGTGGGGTTGTTGGAAGTGGCATGACAAAAGTAATTTGGGTGTAGGTGGGTGGAAAACGGATCTAGAAATCTCACTAAAACATTCACATTCTTGTTATAATGAATTATCTAAAGGAAATGCATTTGCTGACTTTCTTACCCGAGTGAGTCCTAAAGTGCATTTCTAGACTGGACTTCCCTTTAAATTCTTTCTTGCAAACCTCGCACTGATGCACAGCGGTCTTATACCTGTGAGGAAACGCAACGTTAACAGGGAAGAAACATTCGAAAAAACATCCCCGCCCTCAACCCGCCCGAACAACAAGAGAACCAACCATAGCCTGGCTGGACTCGCACCATCACGTACTTTTGCCAAACCTTCTCTCCCAAGTGGATGGTTTTGTAGTGGACGGTCAGGTGATCGTGGCGCCTGAAACACTTTCCACATTCTTCACACTGGTGTGCTTTCTCCCCTGCAGCAAACGCAGGTGAGAGTATAATGAGTCATAAAGGAGGAACTGAGACGCCAAAACATCCACTGCCAACACATCCCATACTGTACCGGAGTGTATTTTCTGATGCTTGGTGAGGTGATCGTGACGTATGAAGGTTTTCCCACACTCGTTACACTCATAGCGCTTGTCGTCATGGTGGACTCTGAGGTGAAGCCTGCACGGGGAACAGGTCGCGCGTCATCCTCGGGCCGTGCAAACGACGCAGCTTAGGACTGAGAGCTTGGCAGGTTTTTTGGGGGAGCGGATTTCACTGGACTCACCTGTAGGAGCTGCCATGACGGAAACTTTGGCCACATATACTGCAGAGGTGAGGTTTCTCTCCACTGTGGATCCTCAAGTGCTCTTTCAAGGTTGTTCTACCAGATGGAAAACATCGATTCATCACACGATGCTTGAAGCATGTCAGACTGAGAGCACATGTGAGAAAAGACGCGTACCTTTCCCTTACGGATTTCCCACACACGTAGCAAGTCCACTTTCTTTTGCCCCCGTGTGTACACTCAATGTGCCTCTTTCTGTTGCCTGTGTCATTAAACTGCCTGCCACAGATCTCACAAGGAAAAGGACCTGAAGATGAGAAGGGACAGAGTTTCATGTTCAGAACAGGTGGGATAGATCCACAAAAGCTACATTTCAGTCTGAATGTGTGACCCCAGAGAAGGTCTTTTCCTTTGTCATCCTTCCTTCATATGCATGAAAACAATAATAAAGGTATGGATACAGGTTTCAGTCCGATGCCAGAGCATGACAACAGACTTTCCGCTGCCCGCTTCCACACACTTCCTACCTAAGTGGAACTTTTCCTGGTGCTTCAGCCTGGCAAACCTGGACTTGAAGTATTCGTCGCAGTAGGAGCATTTAAAAGGCCGGTCTTGGGTGTGCAGGATCATGTGTTCCTGCAGATGAGGCCTGCGGGTGAAGGTCTTCAGACAAATCTAGTCCAGAAAGTCAAAGTCAGCCAACAAGTATTCACATGTATGTTCCTATGGACTACAACTCCTTTGCTCATCTTCTTATCTTGGAGTAAACACATTTATGAACATTCCAGGTACATGAAGGAGGCAAGCATGTCAACTGTACTCAATAAACAAAGAAAATCTTACAGCACATTTCCAGCCTTCACTCTTTCTCTTCCTCTTGGTATTAAACTCTTGAATGTGGTCAGGATGAAACCTGGATGAGAAGTGAGGACAAGTGACATCGTCATGCAGTTTGATTGTTAAAACTACAGCTGTTGCCGCTGTGCTGATGTAGATCTGATTAAACTCCACATAGTCAAGAACAGCTAACCAAAAACATGATGTTCTGAAACAGCATTTGCATACTTGCTTACGTGCAACAGCACAGGACATATTGATGTAAACTGAATACAGTTCAACAGTCTAAGATATGAACCTGTGTTTTATGGGAGTGTGTCATTTCACCATATGAGCAGAGGTGACCTTCGAAGCCACTGTAGTGTTATCGGGACGGTCGAGGGCTAGGATATTACCGTGGTCTCACCTCCTAACATGCTTGGCCAGGGTTTTCCTGCTGGCATGGAGTTTGCTGCAGAACGGGCACTTGTGCTCCTTCTTCTGAAAGGGAGCGTCGCTGGCGTGCTTCTTCTTGTGTACAGTCAGGTTAGACTTGGTGGAGTAGTGCTGGAGGCAGATGTCACACTGGAACGGCTTCTCTCCCGTGTGCACTCTGGTGTGACTCACGTACTTCCCTGGGGAGAGAGAAAGTCATTTGCAACACCCACACTTCTGACTTCTAAATCATGTGTTTTTTTTATTATATGGTATAATTAGAAATACAACTACTACCAATCTAGACCTGGTTCCCACCTGCACGGTCAAAGGTCTTGTCACATTTGGGACACTTGAGGGTCTTCTTGGTGGATGTCTGAATGATGACTGGAGCCAGTCCCTCTGGGTAGACGGGACTCTGGGTGGAGGTCCCTGGTGCTGGAGCTGGTGCTGGGACAGGCACCACCTGTGCAGGTACCTCCGCCTCTTCTACATCTGAGCCCCGCTGACCCGCGCTCTTGTCCGCTGCACAAGCCTCGGCAACTCTCTCCTGCGCCACTACATCGTCATTCACGTCTCCTTCCTCTCCCTCCTCCCCCTCCTCCTCCACCTCGTCCATGACGTCTCCCCCCTGGGTCACGTTACGCATCTTGCCCGAGTCTAACTTGGACCCCTGGTTTTCCTCATCCGCTCCTCTGGCTTCTCCCGCTCTTTCTTCTTCATACTTTCTTGGTGATGTGGTCCTCAGTTTCCCCTCAGGGCTGCTGACCGTGAGCTCTACATCATCTCTCTGATACTTGGTGGGGGTCTTCCTCCTGCGAGCGGACCTCCGGGTTGTAGGAGTCTTCTCATCCGACCTCTTCTCCTTCTCTGTTGGGGTTTCTTGCTGTACATCAGGGTGACTCTGATGCAGGTTGATCTGCAGGCATGGATCACCAGATGAGCCCTGGATGTCTGTGCTGCCTGCCAACAGGTCCCTGGAGGGGATTTCCACCTCGGAAGACCCTCTACGCTCAGCCTGTGTGTGGGTCACACACACCGGGCTGTTGCCTCCTTCTTCACACAGCAGCTTCAGTATGTCCATCATGTCCAGGAATCGTGCTGCTTCGGTCAGAGCTGGGAGATCTGTGTCCGCCACTGTGCACTCCGAGGTGTACAGAAAGCCAAGCAGGTGACTGAACACAGGGTCCTCCACGTGGTCTAAGGTCACACACGTTGTGGCAGGGTTTTTAGAGAGCTCGGCGTGGAAGTAGCTGCTACCGTGGGCCAACACCACCTTGTGGGCACCGTAGAGCTTCCCTCCCACAGACACAGACACATCACAGAACCTCTGCCGGGTCCGGTCCTCGTTCAAGAACTTGAGGAGGTTGTGACTGTGCCGAGACATAGACAGGCGTCTCATGTGTGGGGTCCATGACGGGGTGGTGTCAGAGCTGACAGGGATGTTGGAGCTCCGGGCTGCACCTGGCTCTGCAGGACACTCACTGCTGGCCAAAGCCTGCCTGCTGCGTCTGGGACGCAGAGGGTTACAAGGCTTTTTCTTCATGGCTTTGGTCTACTGAGGTACCATGAACACTCCTGCAGAGCAGAGGGATAGAAACAGTGGTGAGTCTGCAACAGGGCCGACTCAAGATAAGCAAAACAAGGCAAGGCGAGCGCCATTCTTACAAAGCTGAAGTAGTTAAAACGGACACGTATAGGAAAGCAGGATTAAACAATAATGCTGTCAGCCCAGGGTTAAATGAGCTGACAGTTTGAGTCTGAACACCTCATTAGTTCAGAGAGTTTGTTCCACAGGTGAGGACCATAGAAGGTAAATGTGGCTTCACCCTGCTTGGTTCTGATGTTGGGGACAGTAAACCCATTAAGGGCTGCAAAGAAACATACATTTCAGTAGTTGAATAATCTGTCCATTGCTTTCTTGATTAATCGATTCACTGTTTGGTCTGCAAAACAATTCAAAAACTGTCTATCTATCTATCTATCTATCTATCTATCTATCTATCTATCTATCTGTCTATCTGTCTGTCTGTCTGTCTGATACAAGATGCTGAGATCATGAATGAAATCCCTAGATTTCTTATTGATTATTTCATTGGTCGATTCTTAGATGATTAATCGATTATATGTTGTAGCTCTAAACGTGTCCCTGGCGACCTGAGAGGTCTGGATGCTTCACACCCAACAAGCAGCTCTGACATGCATTTAGGCCCAAGACCTTTACAGTGACTTGTAGACCCGTAAAAGGATTTTAAACTCCACCCTTTGGCACACAAAGAGACTAAGTATGAGGTTCACGTCAAGCGAATAAGTTGGTTATTTTAAAAAAAAGTTAACAGAAATGTGCATGGAAACGGGTTCATAATTCGGGTTTATTACTAACATCTGAGCTGTGTCTGCGCT
Source organism: Karalla daura (assembly GCA_029224185.1). Taxonomy (NCBI): domain Eukaryota; kingdom Metazoa; phylum Chordata; class Actinopteri; order Chaetodontiformes; family Leiognathidae; genus Karalla; species Karalla daura. The sequence continues at coordinate 11,173,234 of CM055197.1, forward strand.
ACTAATCTATGCAGTGTTAATGCCACAACTCCTACTTGGGGCTCCATCCTGTCTTCTAGCTGTGCTGAGTCCTGTCTCTCCTCCTCAGGGACCCCTCCACTGTGCTGGACCCCCTCCGAGGAGAGCGTCGACTGACGACCTACGTTGATAAACGCACACACACAGACGCACACATTCACGCTTTCACGGAGACTTGGTAATAAACTCTTACCTTAAGGGACGCTGGCCGTGCCCCCAGCGTAGCACATATGTGGGCTGACAGAGGTGGTTTGATGAATAAAAGGAGAAAAACTACATTCTCGAGTATCGGAGAGGCCCGTGCGTCCCATCCCGATAGAGATAAAGGACGTCGCAACAAGCCGGGCGCTGATTGGCTGTTCAAGCTTTTGTCCTCATGTCCTCCTGTTTACGTATGCATAAACACAGGTCAAATAAGGAAACAAAAGAGGATAATAAGTTAGTAGATACGGTAATGGAAGAGGGAAAATGGAAGAATTAACATACTCGCTACTGTTTGTTCTATCAAACGTGGAGAAAATGAGGAGGATGTGTTTTCTGGTCCAGGTTCACGGTAGGCTTCGGGGCATTATGGGTAATGTAGTCTGAACCCTTGCAGCGTCCATATAACAGTAAATAGTAGACTACATGCACCTTACTTTTTTTGAGTGCATGGCATTTTTGTCACAATTTTTGAATTATGTTATCTTCTATCCAACTTATAAAGATTTTTTAATTTCAGTGTATTTATCAATATTTTACATGTATGCTGTACTGAAACAGACTTGAGATTTGTATTTCAAGTAAAGATTCCTTGATTCCCTGATGACAGACAGACAGACAGACAGACAGACAGACAGACAGACAGACAGACAGATAGACAGATAGATAGATAGACAGATAGATAGATAGATAGATAGATAGATAGATAGATAGATAGATAGATAGATAGATAGATAGATAGATAGATAGATAGATAGATAGATAGATAGATAGATAGATAGATAGATAGATAGATAGATAGATAGATAGATAGATAGATAGATAGATAGATAGATAGACTGGTAGGCAACTTCATTGTTCTATCCCTGCTCACCTTAAACCCGTAGGTGTAAAGGTGCTAACTAAGGCCAATTTACCAGCCCAAACACTGTCTAACCTGAACACATGTTGTCTGCACATTCAATTTGTAAAGTTGAACAATTTCAGTTGGTGTCCCTGCTGAGGTAAGGTTTACCATCTGCATCAGCCATTACAATTCAGCTCTTAATCACTTTTACCTGGGCGACCTCAGTAGTCTGTATGTGAACATCAGATTGCTGTCAAGGGAAAATATTTACAGTTGCTCAAATTAGCCTCCTGGATGAACTCCTCCCTCTGGCAATACATTTAATTGGTAAGACAGTGTAAGTGCATTAGCTTAATCCCTCCTATCAAGCTTCCAGCGTGGCAAGCGTTTCAGTGAAAACATACACGCACAGGAGGAGTACAGCTGAACATGGAGCTACACACACAAGTGCTCCCCACTTTTCTTTGACCTAAGATGAAGATTTTGTGAGAAAAAAACAAATCTAGTACTTTGGAGGAGTTCCTAAGGACAATGTTGAGATTCGGCACCCATCTGTGGATGTTGTGGTTGCTGTATGCAGGTAATATTTGGATAACTGTGCATTTTGTGGTCCAAGTTGAATGTGATATTTGTCATATGGTAGCAGTCAATGTGTTGGGTAAATAAGTGTAAAAATTAGGAGTAAATTAAAAAGTCTTTCTGACTGTCATCCTGTCTAAGTCTTACATCAAGTCACGATTATGGCTGAACAGGCTCTCAGTTTGATGCATGTCAATATCCATTTGTATAGCTGCTTATTATAATTTCTGTAAGATATAATTTTGTCACTATTGTTTCTCATGTGGAGTATGTTTTATGATTTTCCAGTTTGCTATGTGTCTTTGAGCATTTGTAAAGCATGTTACATGTTATAGCATGTTAAAAGTCGTAGAAGTAATAGTAGTATTTTGGTCCTGTGTACATATTTGACAAGACTATGAAGGAGCTAACAGTGATGGTACTCGTCCTCTCCAGGCACTTTGTCTGATCAGGACATCAGGGGATGTGAGGAGCAGCCATGCCAAAATGGGGCCGTATGTGAGAGCCACAATGAAGGATTCAGATGCCTTTGCTCCCAACAAAGCCAAAACGGGCGCCTGTATGGGGGAGAGACCTGCGCCATTGCACTTTCAGGCTGCGATGACAACCAGTGTGAGAACGGAGGAATATGCTCTCCCTTATTCGTCGACGGTCAGCACTCTTACAAATGCCTCTGCCTTGCTGGCTTCACGGGTCCTAAATGCCACACTTCCACTGTCTTCTCATTTGAGTCCCCCGGATACATGTACATAGAGACTCAGCTCCTGGACCCGGAGGCTCCGCTCAACGTGACCTTCAGCTTCAGGTCAGCAGGGTCGGCGGGAACCCTGCTCCAGCGCAGAGTGGACGACCTGCTCCTCAGCATCGAGCTGATGGAGGGACGTCTCTGCCTGCGCAGCCTGAGAGCCCAGGGCTCCAGCACACTGGTTCAGGAGCTGCCCGAGCAGCTGTCCGACAATAGGTGGCACAGGGTGGAGGCGTCCCTGGGCGGCGTGGTCAGCCTCATCAGGCTGCTGTGCACTGAGGGGAGCTGCGCCAGAGACTCCAGCCCTGAGGTCCAGCTGCTGGGACAGCCCTCGACGCTGCCCGAGCCGGGAGCAGTACGTCAGAGCCTCTTCATAGGAGCTGCAGGTGGGAGCTGGGCTCAGGGCAACCAGCCGCCTGCTTTTCTGGGCTGCTTCCGGGATGTGTTTGTGGACTCGCTCCTGGTGGTGTCCCCTGCGGCGCAGGAAGTCTCTGACGCGCAGGTGAACATCACAGCAGGGTGCAGTGACAAGGACAAGTGTGAGGACAGCCCCTGCCAGAACCGAGGACGCTGTGTGAGCCAGGGCTGGAGGAGCTACATGTGTGAGTGCCACAGGCCACATGAGGGAAGCAACTGTGCAGATGGTAAAGTGCATACACACACGCACAATTCTTTAAACTCCACCAGTAATCCACTTCAAAATATATTGAAACATTTCTCAAACTCAATCAAACCAGAACAGGTGTTCCGTTAAATCAAATTTGTGGCTCCTTTCTCGATGACGGGCTGATCCCTAACCAATCAGGACTTGAACTTGAACTTGCCTCTCAAATAACGAGCTTAACTTTCTTTTCTAGCCCGGACAAGGCTTTACGACTCTTGGTAGCTCTAGGAACTGTCTTTCCCAGAACACTGTGAAAATGACTTGTCATGCTCGATAAGGACAGTATTTTGAGAGTGACATCCGTGCACATGCAGATGTGCACATCCGTGCATTTTCTTTAACTTAGGATGAGCTTGGTATATCCACAGAGGGAGTGGATATACACACGTTTCTGCAGCAGCCCAAAAAATAAACCAGACACTGTCTGAAGTGAGCATTTTATTGCATTTTTGGCATTTTCACAACTGCTTTTCTGCAACTCTGCTGCTCACTGCATAAAATGTCACCTTACTAAGCACAATTACTCGTTGGAAATACATGTACAGGTCAAGACATGCCACACCAGTCACAACTCTGCTGAGATTTAACTGCTGAGGTCAAAAGAGAGCTGCCCTGCAGCATGATCGAGTCAGTCGATTGACCTTAAAGCAGCTTAACGTCCAGGTGGAAATAGCTCCTAGTTATGCAATTAGGAGGCATTCGGCAACACCTGGGCATAGGATTAAAAAAACGTGGTTCACTAGCTCACCTGGAAAGCCTTCACTGATCGGCAGATCACCAAGCCTTGTGGAGTCACGCCATTCAGAGGCATTTATATCAGTCACACACACTCTTCTTCGTCAATGACATTAGTCGACATGTCTTCTGTCTGTCAGAACAAGCTTCAATGAAGTTAGGGGAGACTGATTTCCAGCACTCATAATTGCACAAATCAGTTATTCACTTGAAGAAATGGTTTCCCTTTTGTTTTTGTACCCACTGAGAATAATTAATTGGCGAACCACAATAGGAAAGACCTGTCCTATTCCCAATCTTCATATAGAGCCAGTCCAACTATGAGTCCAACCTCATTTCCATAACAAAGTGAATCAGCATATTTCCCAAAGTGCCATGCTGTGCTTTTGAGACTGGCTTGAGATTGACTCTCACAAGTTTCTCTCTCTCCTCTCTGTACTGCAGAATACATCACCGCAAGGTTTGGAAACGAGGACCTGGAGAGCTACGCTGCCTTCTCACTGGATGATGAGCCAGGTGACTCTGTGGTCGTATCCATGTTCATCCGCACCAGACAGACCAGTGGCCTGCTCCTCGTCCTGGCCAACAGCACCAGCCAGTACCTCCGCCTGTGGCTGGAGGAGGGTAGAGTCAAAGTTCAGGTCAACAACTTTGAAACCTTCGTTGGCCGGGGTGTGGTCAGCGACGGCCACTTCCATCTGGTGACGGTGAGGCTGGAGGCAAAGGAGGCCGCCTTGTTCCAGTCCACCCACAGCCAGGGCTCCATGCACATCAGGCCCATCCAGGGCCAACCCGGGGACCTGGTTTTTGTTGGGGGCCTGCCAGACTCCAGGGCCTCTGCGTCGTTCGGTGGCTACTTTAAAGGATGTGTCCAGGATCTGAGGATAAACAGTAAACGACTGCAGTTCTATCCCATCTCCACTCCGGTGGAGTCGTACAACCTGGAGAAACTCAGCAACGTTGCACAAGGATGCAGCAGTGACAATGCCTGTGCTGTGAGTCCCACCAACACTGCAGACTCATTATTATTGTCTTCATGTCCAAATGGAAAACTTTGAGGTCTTAAGATAAGATAAATACATTATTTATCACAGAAGGGAAATTGTTCAGTCCAGGAGCTAGTCAAACAAAGAACATCACATTCACGATTCAGTACATAACAGCCCAAGGAGAGTCTTCAAGTACAATAAATAAGTATAAAATGAAGTAAGCAAATTAGTGAATGATGATGTGATATTGAGAATGGTGATAATGATAGTAATAACAATAATAATATGGCAATGAAGATAATAATAGTAATAATAATGAGAAAAAGAATAAACATCAATAATTGATAATAAACAAAATTACTAATGCCAAATAGTTAAGACTATTACTAATGCAGATTTCTGAGATGTGACAGGAAGCTGTGTTTGTGGCTGTGATTTTTCTTATTTATTTTTCTTCTTTTTCTTCTTCTTCTTGTCCTTCGTCAGGTCAACCCTTGTCTCAACGGGGGAGTGTGTTACTCCATGTGGGACGATTTCATTTGTAACTGCCCCCCCAGCACTGCAGGCCAGCGCTGTGAGGAGGTGAAGTGGTGTGAACTCTCTCCCTGCCCGACCGCCGCCACTTGCCAGCCCCAGTCCCAGGGCTTCGAGTGTGAGTTTCCCACCAAGACCCACCAAGAACATTGACCGTGAGGTGAAAGTGTCTCAGAGCTGCAGCAGCAAGAGCAGTTACTATAAGTAGACTTAGTGTTGCCTTTCGTCATCCTCACCAGCTATTCCTGATCTTGGGTTGTATCCACTGAAGGGACTGTCTGCAGTGTGTAGTCCCACCGGGACGCTCACCGGTGCAGACAGTGATTAATTACAGTGTGGCTGATTACAGAAGGGAACAGAGTTGAGGCAGAGATCCTGCTCAGGATTCCTCTAAGACGTGGTAATCCCCGGTCAGATTAAGTCTACCGCCACATGCCTGTGGAGGGTTATGATGACACGTCTTCCTGGAGGTGTCACATGTCCACCAGGAGAGAAGCGGGGCTGCCGTACCAGACCTCCTTTCAGCACGTCTCCTGCTCCACAGTTTGTCAGTTTGTGCACGTGTTCAACAGTGGACGGTCTCGTTCTGCGTGCAGCTGCTCTATTTACTCCTACTCTTTTTGTGTTATTGCTGAAACACCCAGCAGTCAGCTCCTAGCGTGTTTTGTCTGCTGTGAACATAACAATTTAAATTGCTTTTTTGAAAGCACTCCGTGAAGCAGATTTTCACTTTCTGAGCCTTAAACTAAAATGACAAAGGATGCTGTTTTCCAGTAACTTTACCTTTGACTGGATATTAAAGATTTATATCATTACAGCACATATTATGTCGCTGAGAGCACTTTGCAGGATTGTTGCCAACCTGAAGTGATGTAAGATGATATCAGTGCTGGGTATGAATAGAAAACACTTGTTGTTTATTTATGTTTTATTTATGTTCTCATAGACTCAACTGGGGATGTTATGATAGCAGCCCCCCATTTTGGCAGGGCCAAAACAGGGAATAGCACAATATATTTTCACCTTCATTTTCTTCTATAAGTCTCTTTCATTTCTCTCTTCCAGGTTTGTCTAATGTAACATTTCGGGCTGAGAGCAGCATTTTGCACTATCAGAGCAATGGGAAGATTACGCGCAGCCTCCAGAGTGTCTCCCTCAGCTTCCGCACCAGACAGTCCACTGTCACCTTACTTCATGCAGAAAAGGGCTTGGATGGTCTCACAGTCTCCCTCCTGGACTCTCTGTTGCTCATGGAGCTGCAGACTGGAGCTGACACTGATCGTCCCATGGTGACAGTTCAAAGCCAGGGTCCAGTCAGCGATGGAGAGTGGCACACTGTGGAGCTCAGCATGGAGAATCACAGCCTACAGACCTCCAGGTGGGTCATGACCGTCGATGGAGAAAAAAATACAGTCAGGATGTCCAAAACAGCAGCAGGGGACCTGGACTTTCTGAGAGAAGGAGCCGACATTTTCCTGGGGGGAATAAATGAGGCCGCAGACAGGAGGCTGTCTGGCTGTCTCGGCCCAGTAGAGCTCGGAGGACTCTCTCTCCCTTTCCACGACGAAACACAGTTGAACTTCCCCAGGCCTCAGGAGGAGCAGTTCAGGAGGATAAACACAGACGCTCAACCACGTTACGGCTGCTGGGGGATCAGTGTGTGTGCACCTAACCCGTGTAAGAACCAGGGTGTGTGTGAGGATTCGTTTGACTTGCATCACTGCACGTGCAACTCGGAGTGGACGGGGCCTCAGTGTGAAGAGTCGGCCATCGCCTGCGTCTCCAACCCTTGCATCAATGGAAACTGCAGCAACCAGGCGGGGGGGTTCAGGTGTGTGTGTGATCCGGGGTACAGTGGGGAGCAGTGTGAGCTGGATGTGGACTTGTGTAAGGACAACAGTTGCAGCAACGGTTCCACGTGCCTCAAAGGTCTTGAGAGCTACTCGTGCCTCTGCCCTCAGAATACGACCGGCCAATACTGCGAGTGAGTTCCACATAGTTTATGATGCCAAATCTATAATAGGGCAGAGAGCTCTGAGCTGTACCACTTCACAATATTTCTTCTTTCTTACAGCGAGAAAGTCCCGGAAATCCCGTGGTACATTGAGACCAGTCCGTAAGTGCTTTGACACTATAAATATATGAAGTCCTCCAGGTTCAAACAGGCGGGGGATTGACATTTCTCTCTGATGTCTGGTTAGCCTTCCTCAGCTGCCTACGTCAACTTGTATGGGGACAAGGTGGAACTACAGCTGCTTCAATGGAGGAAACTGCTCTGAAGTGAACAACACGTGCTACTGCCTGCCTGGTTTCACGGGACAGTGGTAGGACACACTGCACATGATGACTTTAATCCTCTCTGTCTGTGGGCTGTGGCTCAAGGTTGTCTGTTTGGTTCTTCAGAATAGGTTACAAATCAAAGATGCAGTAATCGCTATTAAAGTTTCACAAAACCTTGCTCGAGGCTCAGCTAATGCAGTCAGTACACTCCAGCGCATTACGTAACATTACAGTTTATTAGAGCATAAAATGTAAGCAAATTTTTATCTGTTGCTGCATCTTGTCTCTTGTCACTTGCCCCAAGTGACCAAAAAATGTTGATTTGCTTATTTCACCCTCTCACATACATGAACATCCAGAGTTCTCTTTAACAAGACCCTTTCTCTTTTTTTTACTCCACTTTTAGTTCTATTTTCACTAGCTTTTCTTCTCCTCTTTATTTCAGGTGTGAGACAGATGTGGATGAATGTGCCTCAGCGCCGTGCATGAACGGAGGCTTCTGCATCAACTACGTGAACAGCTTCGAATGTGTGTGTGACATGAATTACTCTGGGATATACTGCCAAATTGATGTGAGCGACTTCTACCTGTACCTCTTCTTGGGTCTGTGGCAGAATCTCTTCCAGCTAGTGTCCTACCTGGTGATCCGGCTCGACGACGAGCCAGAAATTGAGTGGGGATGGCACGTCAATGAGTAGGAGTCCACCTTGTGTCTGGTGGTCAAACTGCACCAAAGTCTAGATGGAATAACACTGAGTTACATCTGGACAAAACGTAGCAAACGTAACCCCCATATTAGCCAAGCAGCTGGTCTGTGACGCCTTATAAAAGAGAGCCACAACCTCTGTAAGCAGACACACACCCATAATGACCTGAGTAAATATGTCAACCCACACTGTCAGCGAAGCTCTTATCTTTTGTGCTTGATAATACAGGTTTGTCTCTATAATCAAGTAAAGTGGATCCGTTTTCTGTGTTACCTGGCCCCCCTCAGTGGAGAACCAGGTTGTTATGATTGTCTTTTTCATGCCGTTACACCCATGGATGTGTGGGTGACCTCAGCTCTATAAAGGAGTGAGTTCACTGCAAAACGCAGGAAAGAGTTGCATTTTGATTGTATCTGTAGCTGTATTTAATCAGTCTTAATATACTGACATGGTTACCCGTAGATATGTGTCAGATACGTTAACAAATTTGTTTCCTTACAAATATTAATACATGTATTACAGTTTATCCATACATTTGGTTCTCATACTGAAAACCAAACATTAGTTCATCCTGTGCCTTAAGTTTCCACTTTTTACCCAGAACAATACTTGATTATATTTTATAATTCTTAAGGGATCCAGTCATTAACACTTATAATCTCCTGGAAGTATACCTGTCTATAGCTAGATCATTGTGTTTTTTCAAGTACATATATACTTAATATACACTGATGAAGACTACTTTGCACTCAGTACATACAGTACCTGAACTGTACAATGAAAACAGGGAATAAACTTGGATTAGAGATTTTGAAAACTGTCTGCTTTTATTTGAATCTTACCAACAAGTATTAAAGTTTTTTTGTGCATTTATTCCAACTCACACGTGTCAATTTCATCTTTGTCAGTTTATCCAGATTTGGGTCACAGGGGCAGCAGTCAGGACACTTCCACCAGTTCCCCCAGGTGGACCTCACGGCGTTCCCAAGCCAGTCGAGAGTTATAATTCCTCTGGTGTGTACTAGGTCTACTTCAGGGTTTCCTCCATAATGGAAAACCCCAAAACATCTTCTCAGGGAGGGGTCCGAGAGCCATCACGGCCATATGCCCTGATCTGCCCATCCATCTCCCACTCCCAGACCAAGAGATACTTGAACTCCTCCCCAATTAAAATGGGCACTCTACCCTTTTCATGGACTCACGCTATGAGGTTCTGATTCTCATCCCGGCCGGTTCTCACTCACACTGCAAACCAAACTGAAAGCCACTCATTGAGCTACTGCAGACGATAGAAACCAGACTGAAAACTGTCCACCACTACTTCTCCTGAAGCACTGTCTACAGCAGGGTTGAAGAACCTGTTCCACAAAGAGCCATTTGGCTGCAGGTTTTTGTTCCAACCTATCCAGAGCACGCAGATTGACCAGTCGACTGTCTGAAGACTCATATCAGTTGGTTGATTAAGCCAAATCAGGTGTGTTGCTGCTTGGTCTGCCACTACGGGGCCACAGTCTGTGCAGAGATATGTCAGATGTGACAGTTCAACAACATCCAGAGCTTTGAGATACTCAGGGTCTCATCTGTTAATTGCCATAGCCCACTTTTGAGTCCTCCAGGTGAGTTTCTGTCTGGAAATACGTGTCACTGGGATTTAACAGATCCTCAAATGATTCCTTTCACCACTTCCTTACTTACGGTCTGCAGGCCCCCCACCCACATTGTACAAGGTATGGAAGAAGCATTGCTTTCCCTTCCTGAGATGAATACACATTGCTTTTATTTGACTTCAATTCATCTGGTGCAGAGAGGTGAACCAAGGTACAAACAAATGTCAAACAATGCAAAGTTAAACCTTAAATATACAAATAAGGCAGAGCGACATAACAGCAGAAAATAAGTCTTTTGATTTATCACATTATCAGCTTTTTAAAAATTATTTTTATTGAAACAGGCAGTCTGTTCAGTAAGGCTCTGTTGGTACACCGTGGATGTATAAACTCCATGAGTCACCGTCTTATAGTCAAACTTATAAATACAGCTACCACACAAGAGTTGTTTGGTATCACTGACATTTTGGATTTTCTTCACTAATCAGACACGCCGCACGTCATCAGCACCACACACATTCTACTGCAAGCCACCATCAGCTGTCCTGGCGGAGTTCACAGTCACAGAGCTCTCGGTAGATCCGCTTGCGGATCATTGGTATGTCCTTCTGCGAGAACAGCAGAGCCTTCCCCAGGGCGAGGCGCCTGGAATACTGGAAGACAAGGGGAAAACGCACTTTAGTATCACGAGGGCGTGACCCGGCGGCGATCTGCATGAGGGACGGGACGATACCTCCAAGACAAACACCCCGCAGTCATTTTCATTGGTCTGCTGTGGGACTTCCTGTGAGAGACAGCAGGGGGAGACAAATCGTCACGTTGGTGGAGCGTGCCCGCTCGAAACGCCGCCACAGGGCGACACTGGCGGCCCGGACCAGGCCTCCCACAGCCACTGGTGTTCGGACGCTTACCTCGTCGTGCACCACCGCCCAGCCGCTTTCAAAAGCTGTCTGTTTTTTGTCCTTTGCTTCTGACATCAAGTATCTCAGGATGTTCTGTCATGAGCGAGAAATAAAATGCTTCAAGGACTGTTTTTCAGGACGTGAAACGAGTGTTGTAGTTGTGGAAAGACTCCAGGGAGTCTGCTCTTACTCGTGCAACCTTCCAGAGCGATATCCCTTGAGAGTCGTAAAGGCAGATCTTCTTCTTCACAATGTCGGCCGACACCAGACACCAGTGCACCTCCAGGTGGATGGGCACCAAGAGCAACCTCTTGGAAAACAGATCCACCTGTGAACGATACGAAAGGAAGGAAGCCAGTCACTCGTAATTCTCTTGATGCATGACTTTAGTTTAAACCTGCGCAATGGCAGTCTGTACGGTTTCTCCATTGTTATTTTAGACCGGACCTGCTTTGTCCACCTCTTCACACCATCATATCCTTTGGTCATGAGCTGCCTGTGGAAGAAGCTGTTGAGGAAATGGACCTAGTAGTGGAGACACAGAGTGAAAAGAAAAAAAATGTTAGGTCAATGCCACTGACAGATATTTGTGTTTTATTTATTGAAACAGAGCCTCCCTCTCTGTTATCTAGCAAGTTTTAGATGACCGAGACCCTGGTTTAGTTACACTGGGATCATCTAATTGTTCAATATTTCCTAAACGTGAAGCTAACCCTCGTTAATCAATTTAACCTTTGTCAAGGAGACATAAATAAAGGTTCACCCACCACATTTTTTTTACTTGCTTGGAAAGATTTTTCTTTCAGCCTTTTTTCTTTCTTTTTTTAAAGAGACTCACATGCAGCAAGGACCCAAGCCTGATGTCTAACACGACTCTGTTGCGTTGCCAGGACAATTCTCCCTGACCTAGTTACTTATTATGAGTAGAAAACATAGAAGAAAATATAGACAAGTGTTTTTTGCATCTACACAGCCTTCAAACTGACCTTGTGACGGGCAGATTCCATTATCAATTCCCCATACATGTTCATGACCTAGGCAGAAACAAAACATGTCCCGTTACATTTGGCACAAACACGCAAGTTCTGGCTTCACGCACACATGCTCTCACACGGACGCCTCGGCAAGAAACTCCTGGAGTGTTTGTGATCACCTGGTCGTTCAGCCAGTTCTGATCTGCAAGTGTGGACAAGTCATCCAGGGTCAGCGTGTGTTTCTTGTAGACTATCTGGAAGGAGCGAGCTGGTTGCTGAGTGATGACAGTTTTGCATTTGTTCACTTCCGCAAAGATGACACTTGTCCTGCAGGGTTGGAACAAACATGAGGATTAGAGCGGGACTGACCACACAAACTGCTCCAAGAACAGAGCATTTTGGCACATTTTGATTTGTAATCATGTCCCAGAAGCAAAGTTTTACCTGTCACTGAAATCGGTTTTAAACCTCCTGGTCAGGTGTGTCAACACATTCTTCTTCTCTAATGGAATGAAGCTTCCATAAACCCTGTAGAAGCCATCCAGAAAGTCTGGAGAAACATAGAAATGTTACCTGAAACAGCTGTGTAAAAATAACGGAATGGAGTGATGAAAGGTGAAACCAGACCTACCATGGATGCTCTTTTTCAGCATTTGTAAGCTGATGACACTTGGAAGTGACGCTGTGCTTTTACTCCTCTTCTCGGGTTCTCCGTTTGCAGTCCCTGGCAGGCCCTGACCGGCAGAGACGGGGGCCGGGGGTCCCGACGGGCCACCGCCATCGGGCATTTGAGTCTGTACCTGTGTCCTTGGTTTTTTAGAGTGTGGACTTAATTCACACACATCGCTGTCATTTTGGGGTTGAACAGAGGGACAGCTTTTGGAAGAGTCAGTGGTTGCTTTTTTCGGAGAGAGCCGTGCGGGTTTGGCAACAGAAGCGTTGCCCTCAGAAACATTTGTGTCCGTAACGGTGTTCTGCCGAGATTCACACAGCTGCTGGGGCGGACTTTTCTGGCAGCCATGCACGTCCTCTGAACTTCCACTATTACATTCAACTGGTGACGCAACACTGCTTTTAGTTTTCCCGGGTGGTGTCTTCAATCTGAGGAGGGAGGCCGAGCCCAGTCTGCGCGCCCGCGCCCTAGCCCTCAGTATCCAAGAACCGCATCTCTCTCTCCGCTTTCTCCACATCCAAAGCTGTAACTTACAATACAAGCGCCTCTTGGCTCGCCTGGAGAAGTGACAAACTCCTCTGATTGGAGAGGTGGATCGTTTTCTCCCCTCGGTGCATTTTGCTTTGCGCCGGCCGCTCTGTGATCGTGGCATCTTGGAGAGACGGTGGTCCCATGGAGGTTCACAGGAGAGCTTGGAAGTGTGGGTATCCTCAGCTGCTGGATGGCCAGTGCTCTTGTTCACAACAGTGAGGCACACATTCTTCAGGTCAATCCGGTCTCACAATGAACTTTCCTCTGATGCTCCAGGTCTGGTGCTGCCAGGTGAATAACAGTGAGGGACGCTAATGAATATGTGGGTGCAGCCACACCTCGACAGGATTTCCATACGGACTCAGCTGTCTTTGCTCCCACTGCCTTCTTCACTGCAATGCACAGTCCAGATATCTGCTGCAATACAGGAGGATTTATGTTAGAATTCACATAGCTCCTGCACATACCGTTTTGTTGGTAAAAAAAAAAGTTTTCTGTTTTGATAAAGGTCACTGCTTGTATGGAGTACAAATATTTAAGCTCTCGATTGTAAATCTGGCAGGCTTTGTAACCGGCGGTGTTGTGGGATTCTACTGGTGCCCATCTCTGGCTAACGTCGGTCAAAGGCAGGAGATACACCCTATACAGGTCACCAGGCTATCACAGGGCGCACACATACACATCATGCATGCTCACTCTCACCTAAGGACAATTTATAGACTAAAGTCAGACATAGATAAATAAATAGATAAATAGACAATGAGTGGTCAAAGTTATCAGACCAGACCTCTGATTACCTCTGTACCACCAGGGGCTTCCCAGGGTAGGGCAGCACTGGGGGTGGGGTGGGTCTGCTAGAGTAAGCATGGGTGTGAATGGGTGACTACTCAAGAAAAACCTGAAAGGCTAGAGAATGTCTTTATAATAAGCCGTACATTTGCCACTTCTGCCACTAATGGTTAGTGTTTTCTTAACACTGCTATTTGAGAGTAAGACTAAGAGTACTACTTCTAGCAAGTGAAAAGCAACATTTACAGTCAAGAAAACGTGCATATGGTGAACTCAAGAATTATCTCGTCAGCATAATTTTGAGCTTGTACAACTCATGGGTACAATACATGGGAGTCCTCTTAAGAGCAGCGTGAGCATGCCGGGAGATGTATGTTAATGTTTGCCCTCCTCCATGCTTTGAGACGGGCTCACAGCTCGAGCAATGAGCTAGCACAGCGTGGTCTGCTAACACATAAACAACACCTGGGGAGAGCTCCCACTCACCGTCTCTGCCTCGCTGCACCTTTACAGCCGACTTGACGATAAAAGTTGACCATGTCTAGCTGCCGCAGGTGCCCGCACCTTGGTTAGAGGACAAAAAGTCTTGCTAGTAGACCTTTCTCGGGTAGCACTTTCTGCAACCACCTTAGCATCCGGCATTCAAACCTCGCATCACGCTGAGTCGCACCAAAACTGCGTCACTCGTCGACCAAGCAACGTCACTCGTCGACCAACCACAACTCGCCGACAAAGAGCTGACTTTCTTTTCTATTAGAATAACAATAGTGATTATAATGCATTTAACTGTATAGCTCACTGTCTGACACAAAATATATGAGCTTTTCAATATTTATTCATGTAAAAAAACATGCCAGTGTGAGTGATTTTATCTGCATGGTCTGATAATACATTTCTTTTACTACTGCTGACAAACTTTCCAAACTTACATTTCCCCATCATGGGATCAATAGCAAGCTGATTTGACTTGAATTGATTTAATCTTGTGCTGGTTATGTTACATTATTATACCAACAGATATTTAGGGATCGTTGACAGGGTGGGTGACGGCACCTTTGCCTCACAGCAAGAAGTTTCCTGGTTCAAAGCCTGATCGGACCAGGGGCCTCTCTGTGCACAGCTATGTTCTGGGTTTTCTCCAGGCACATCTGTAAAACTATGAATTGAGTTCCCCTCAGGAATCAAAATTATCCCGAGATCTGATCCAACTTTTTCTATGAGATCATTATATGGTTCAAGCAACATGATGCAAAGAGAACCACATGTCTCCAAGTGTACGGAAGGTCAATTTTTTATGAACAGATTTTAGCATAATGGTAATGTGTCACACACGCTCCCTATTCTTTTAAATAGCTCCTCTATCTTAAGAAATGCACTGTGCACATTCCACACACACACCTGTGTGTACACTAGTTTATGTTCTGTGTGTTTTGGATACTTTAGTTAAGGATACTTTTGATGAAAATAGTTAATTGATAATTAATGACGCTACCTTGAAGTAATTACTATAATTACTGTTGGCAACAACAATGGCAATAACTGATGATAGTATGTTACAGATAACAAAAACAACTAATGCATTTATGTAATATAACAATAAAAAAGGTTAGAATTATTCATGGCTCTATTATCACCGTTGTTTGTTCTCTCCCTTCTGTCACTGATTACAGTTATTATTAATATCTATGTACATAGATAATAATTCCTCTGAATAATGTGTATAGATTTTAAAAATGATAGCACCAGTTAAGATATTTATATTTATGTATGATTATGATGTTTTAGACTTTTATATTGTATGTTTGCTTTTCAACTTCAACGTTTTGCACAGTAAGGTAAATCACAAATGCATTTCATTGCGAGTCTCTGGCATACGTATAAGCATACTTATTACTGCAATGATGTAAATATATTGTGTGTTTCCACCACACCTTCTGTACTTAACGTGTGTTGTTCTAAGAACAAGAAGTGTATGAAAAGTACCATGACTAAAACTTAACTAAAACTTTGTAGCAAATACAGTGATGTAAAACGAAACACTTGCTAGGGACATGGTACACAGATACACAAACTTTAATCAAGTACTTAAATTTATTTATATTATATTTTTTAACCCAGTAAGTCACTTGAGAACATGTCATTTACAATCATGAACTATGACGCAAAATAACTTGTGATTAAATGTTGCAAGGAATAGGAATTAGTGACTCACAATGGATTCACTGCCAGAGATAAAGACAAAAACAGAAGGGTGGCCCACACATGAGAGTTGTTTGTTTGTGCTTTGTACCTTTTTTACCAGTAAAAATCGTACTTGATTTTCTATCTTGACCTGGAACGACATTTGTGTATTGTGCAGATCAGTTCAATGCAGAGTAAATAAGTGGGCGGAAGCAATGAGTGTCCCTGTCCCTCAACTATGTCCCCCCCGTTGGCAAATGTCCTCTTTGCTAAAGTGTCATTAAGCAAGTCACTGAATCCCTGCTGGCCGCAGGGCCCTGCAGCTGTAGCCGAGTGCTCCCTCTGACCTTTGTGGGGAGGGACAACTGCTTGCACAACATTGGTGTTTGATCACTAAACTCCCCATTCACTTAACATTACATTCAATTCAAGAAATAGCCCTGCAATGTCTGGTCACACCTACAGGGTGGAATTCTTAAAAAACTGAGATATTTTTGGGTTTCTTATCGTAAATCATCACAGTGGACTCCCTGATTTGAACTAAAAACACTAAAAACTGCCTGTCCCATTTTAGCCTTTGTCATTTGTTTTGGCAGTAGTGATCAAACAGTGCAACCCACATGTGACGCATGGGACAGGAGGGATGATCGTGGTGTTTAACTTGGCTCTTCCCTCATGTTTGCCATGTGACATATATACACCCCTGGAAGTATGAATTCTGTCTCACTTCCATCGGCTCAACACTTCTGATACCTCTTGCCTGCACGTCTGTCACAGAAATGAAGCTCCTGGGCATCGCTGTGGTTTCGGTGCTACTGGCAGGCGTATGGGCACAGATCAATGGGCTGCAAGCACAGTGTGACTCCCCAGAGGCAGAGGAAGCAGCTCTGGTGGCTCAGGATTACCTCAATGCTCAGCACAGCCATGGCTACAAGTACGCACTGAACAGAATCGAGGACATCATGATCCTTAAAAAGGTAAGTCAGTAGCAAAAGATTTTACATTGTTACCGACATGACTCCTCATCCAATATCGCATGTGGGCGATACACTGCAAAATGCAGATCACTTTTATTTCCTTTTGAAGTTCAAATAAGTTTGAATGATGTGATACAACCATGACATAAATGTTTGAATATAAACATTTATATAAACAAACACAATAGCACAACTTGGGTTCTGAAAACTTGGAAAAAGTTTCCAGAAACTGATTAGAAAATAATAAATAGGAGTATTAATGTTCAATAATTTGTGGAGGACTCTACTTTATGATCTTTGATTTATTTCTTTGGTTAATTTTGAGCATTCTGCCTCAGGAATAGGGCAAATATAACATCGCACAATAATGCAGTAGATTATAAACCATCCGCGTATAATGTTTTATTTCACCTGTCCATAGCCTGATGGAGACATATACATGTTGGAGCTTGACCTGCTGGAGACAAACTGTCACGTGTTGGACCCCACGCCCATTGCCAACTGCACAGTCAGACCCAAATTGTTGACGGTGAGACTGCATGCTTTTAGCATACATATGTAATTGCAAGAAAATGTCCAGACTGACTCTTGTGCTGCTTGTTTGTCTGCACTCAGGCAGTAGAGGGAGACTGTGACGTTGTGCTGAAGAAGGTTGGCGGAGTTCTGACTGTCATCGCATTCAAGTGTAAAACAGAAGGTAAAACCTTCAGCTCATGCACAATCAGTGAATACAGATATGAATTTAGACCATGCCAGATCCAAGTTTATATACATAAATCTAAACACCTGAGTCTACTGGCATACAGAATCAACAGAGGACCTGTGTCTGGGCTGTCCCAGTCTCCTTCCACTCAATGACACCACAGCACTGGGTTTAGTCTCTGCCTCTCTGGCAACCTTCAACAACATAACTGTGAACGAGACCTACGTTCTTCTGGAAGTTGGAAGGATGTCATCGCAGGTTGGTGCAGACAAAATTTGCTAATTTCACATGCACGTGTTAAGTTGTCTCTGTTTAAGTTCATTGGTATGTCTTGATACCATGTTTCAGATTGTGTCTGGAGGGGCAAGCTATCTAGCAGAGTATGTTGTTATTGAGGCAAATTGCACTGGCAATTCCTGTGTGCCCCTGGATGATGCCATGGCTGTAAGTACACAAAACATCACTTTGAGCTTTTCATGATAAAACATTTCAAAGAATAGGGAAGATGCACTCTAAATTGCTCTCTGTAATTCTTGTTTCCTACCTCCCAGACACGTGGCATTTGTACTGCCAAAGGTTTAGCTGCTGATCACGTAGTGGATTGCAAGATGTTTTCCACACTGGTAAAAACACATCTGATTTCATGCAATTCTTGACGGCCAAAAATAAGTTAACTTTGCTATCCTTGATTTTTATAAATGACTATTTTTGGTGTATAAATTCCTTCAGATGCCTGTAGCAGATGTCAACAGCACTGCAGCTCCTGCTTTGGCTCCAGCGGTCCATGTGCATACAGGCAGCTTGTCGCCCAAGCACGGCCTGAGACATCATAAGCTGACTGCTGTCCATGACCCTCAACTAAGCGGCCTTCTATCTGCGGAATCAGCAGAGTCAGCTGAGGTTGTTCCTGTGGTAAATGTCGTGGTCGATGTCGCCCCAGGAGCAGCAGTGGAACCAGACGCAGCTGCTCCAGCAGCAACAGAACCAGCAGCTGCTGATCCAGCCGCTGCTGGTCCTGATCCAGCCGCTGCTGTTCCTGCACCAGATGCTGCTGCACCTGCCTCAGATTCTGACAGCACCTCCGCCGCAGATGACTCGAATAGTCGCGAGATCCCTCCCTGGCTGAGGTTTAAGAGAGAGGTGGCTGCTGAACCTGCACCTGTGGTGGCTGAGGCCCCTGCAATTCAAGCAGATCCAGTTCCCATTGTGCCGCTGTGTCCAGGAAGGGTCAGATTCTTTTAAATGCTCCGACTCAGAGACTCTGTATTTGCTTCTTTCAGCTACATTGGTGCTATAGTTATGTGACTATCAAATCAACATGTCCTGTGATAATACTAAGCACATTTCCTATAGATAAGAAATAACACTCATTTTAAATGTCTAAATTCCTGCAAAGTTGTATATTCAAAGGAGCAACTTGTAAAAGTGATAAACCTTTACATTTCATTGTAAATAAATTTCAAGTCAATACATTTGGATTCTGTGTGTGTGTCCTTAAATATATCAAAACTCATTGGTGGTTCTTGAGAATAATCTCCACAGAAAACTTCAATTAATCATTCACACCATATCTTACCACGATTGCGAAACAGTGACATTTGCCCGTAGTGTTGACAAATGTTATTCATGTGAATGGATATTTCCGGTCCACGTGTCTCTCTAAAATTCACTTTTGACCCAAATGATTTGGAACGAAATTCTATTGTCCAAACAATATCTGAACATTCAATCTAAAATGGATAAATTCTCAGAAAATCTTAATACCATATCAAATACTGAATTGCTTTGCAACATAAGAAAAAAAAAAATAGAGGAAGATTTTCCATGTAGTTGCCCTTGGAAGTCATTGTTGAATGGACAAATTCTGCTAAGTGTATTTACATGAATGGGTCAATGATCAGGAATTGGCAG
Source organism: Karalla daura (assembly GCA_029224185.1). Taxonomy (NCBI): domain Eukaryota; kingdom Metazoa; phylum Chordata; class Actinopteri; order Chaetodontiformes; family Leiognathidae; genus Karalla; species Karalla daura. Next base: position 11,192,781 of record CM055197.1, read on the forward strand.
TTAATGGTAAATCCAAAATAAGCATGAGACAAGATCAACGAGTTCAGTGCACCTTTTGAATCAGAACAGCGGATATAAAGGTAACAAGTCGAGTTTGAGGAGACATAAGGCTGCACGTTACTCCTGATATTCTGATCTAAAATTCGTACAAAAAATGTTTCACTTTGAGGCAGGTTTGAATGTTTTTATTCAAATTTAACACTTGTTACTTCCGATATCCACCTTCCCTCTGGATTGGTCTCTTCAGTCCTGTAAAATACATAGTTTAGTTCAGAAGAAAGAACTGGGAAATGTTAGAGAAAAGAAAAAAAAAAGATCACTAAATCATACCATTTGTTTGACCATCAGCTGCAGATCCGTATTGTTGAAAAGTCTTTTTGGGATCACTGGGTGCATCCATTTGGTTGTGGCCTCGAGATGTCCAGGGTAAATCAACAAATTTAGGCTTCAAAGGTTCTGTGCTGGAGGGATTGGACTGGGATAACTGCATAAAATGAGCACCATCTGAGGCAGAGAAAAGTAGTGGAAAACCTGATCTTCCAACAGGCCTTGATACATAGTTGCCATTACCAGGTAGAGGATTAGTCATTTCTTTGCCCAACCATTTGGGGAATTGGACTTTTCCCTGTGGGACACTTCCAGGCAGCCGAGGCTCACTGAAAATATGAGGCTCCTTGCGTGGTGGTCCATGTGGTAACAGCACAAGTTTCTTTGGCCCAAAATGAGCCCGATTCTGTTCATGTCTGGCAGATTGCTTTGAGCTCCTCAGAAATGCCTCAGATTTTGTGGAGTTTTTGGGGACACCTGAATTGCCATGTGTAGGTGGTCCTGCATCTTGAAGCATATAATAAGCTACTGGAGAATGAGGATTAAGCTCACTATGTGAATCAGGCCCACCAGATTTTATTTTATTTGGCTGCAGTTCCATGGCTGTCGGTTTGTTTTGCCTGTTTGCTAAATGCCACTGTTGTGGGTTGGGAAAGAAAGGCGCAAATGGTCCAGTGGGATTATTTATATCTACAGATGACTGGCCATTTTGTTTCTCTGGGCTCTGCACATAATATGGCTGATATTGCACTAATGGATTTACTGGTGCAGTATCTGGTATTGGAGTTTTGGAGGGAACACCAAAATGAGACAGTAGTTGCTTTTCTGGTAAAGTTTGCAGCTCTTTGTCCACTGCTGGATACAGCCAATTAGAATTTTGTGGATTAGGGACAGCAAAAGGGTAAAGTTGCTGGTTGAAATTTGTGGGTTTACTAGGATTGCTTTGAGGAAGTGCAGCAGGGTGGCCCTCTGGTGGCTGGAGATAGCGTTGATTTTCATTTTTAGACGGAAGGGTCTCAGGGGAAATGGGTTTAGGTGGTGAAGTTGTGGTGGCTTCAGTCTCCTTTGGAGGAACAAATCCAGGCATTGAGGGGATGAATGGCAGTCCTGGATAGACAAGTGGTCCTTTACTTCCAGCAGGAACAAGATGATGGACATGTTGATGAAAAGCAATTTGTGGACAGCAATTGGAAAATCCAGAAGGGCAAAACTGAGGACAATAGATGGGTGGGATTTGTGGTGAACCTAGCTGTGGGTTTTGTGGAAGTATAGGATTATTTGATTGTGGAATGACAGGCATCTGGGGGTTTTGACGACTGACCGGGGTGGTCACCTTTTGTGGTTGCTTTGTGGAGGCAGCAGGGGGCAATGTTACAGGCTGGGGCTGCTGGGGGTAGAAGTAATATGGATTAAATGGCTGGGGAACCTGGCTCTCTGAAGGTTTAATCGCTGGGGGTTGTCCATTTTGGGTTGGCTTTTCAGTGGGAGCCTTACCATTACTTGTTCCATAACCTGGCATCTGCGGCATCTGTGGATAAGAGGGTTTCAGAGGGTTCTTAGGTGATTCTGTGGCTGCAGGAGTTGGCAGATGGTGAGGCTTTAACCATGGGTAGAACGGCATTTGAGGTTGCATAGCTGATGGATCTGGCTGTGGCTGATGGTTGAAAGGGTTGGGGTACAATAGTTGGTATGTCTGTTCCTTGGGGGCTTCAGGCTTTGCAACAGGTGGCAGCCTGATGGCTGGTTTATTTTCAGGCAGTGGTTGAGGGTTGAAAGGCTGGTAAACTTGACCATGTGGAGCTTCAGGCTGTGCTGGGTTTGGAGGCTTTATAACTGGCTGATTGTTGAATGCGTTGGGGTAGAATGGCTGGTAGCCTTCTCCTGTGGGGGGTTCAGGCTTCACCGGAGCTGGGGGTTTTGTTGTTGGTTCATTCTGAGGCTTTGGTTGAGGGTATGAGGGCTGGTTTACCTGGTGTGTTGGGACTTCAGGTTGTGCTGGTTTTAGAGGCTTTGTAGAGTGTTGATTTTCATGGTCTGGTCGATTAAAGTTGGGGAAAACTGGTTTCCCAGGATACAGTGGATAATAAAAGTGCTTTTGGATTTGGTCCTCAGGCTGGCTTGCATACGGTTCAACCGGTTCCCGTAGAGGCTTCGATGGGTGGTTATTTGGATTGATGGGGATTTTTTCCTCCATTTTACCTGGTGGTGGCATGGTAACAGGTGCTAGGGGAGGACCAAGCATCGGCTGAGGAAAGAAGGGAAAATAGTAAGGTGGCCATCTGTTGTCAGTGTTTTTGTCGTTTGGAGAAGCTGAAGGAGCGGGTTTCAGGTCAGGCTTAACAGGGGGGGCAGTAGAAGGCTCTCTGTAGAATGGAAAAGGGTAAGGGTATTGTGAAGGAAGGAAAGGCATCTGTCCACCAGGATGCAAAGGAAGCTTTGCGGGAGGAGCACTTTGTTTGGATTGTCCATTTTTTGTCACAGAAGGGGCAGGCGGAGGGGCAGTTGGTGGAGCTTTAGTGATGGTATTTTCAGGATACGGGTGAGGAAAATTGAAGTTAAAAGGGAAGTAAGGTAACTGAGGATGATATGGGCTTTGACTTGGTTTCTCATTATCTACCACTGGGATCTGGGGAAAACCAGGGACTTGGGGAACTACAGAAGCAACTTGAGTGGGGGGATCCACCACTTTACTTGGCGTTTTAGTTGGCTGGGCTGGACCCTCGGCTGGGGTTTCCGTAAGTCCTGGTTGAGCTGGTGACGGGCAGGAAATCTTACTTTCTCCCTCTCCATGTAGTTCAAGGGTGTACATCCCATTCTGGAAGGCAAAAATAACTTAAAAGTTTGCATAAAAATAATTTATACTCACATAGACCAACATACCTTTTTCTCGAGGCAGGGAGCATAACGCACAGAAACGACCACACCTTCAGGATGCTGAACTACACTGAACCCACATTTAGCAGATGCCTTCATCAGCGGTTCCAAGCTTCCATTCACTGTGAAACAAATGAGTGAAATTACAAAAGTTTTTAGCATACCCTGAGAATTTCTAAACCCCAAGATTCCTCAAGATTTTAAAGAGTAAAACGTGTTATGACCAAAGATTGACTAAATGCAATTTGTCAGCCTATATGAGTCAGGCATATACAGACAAATTTAAAGGATGGAGAAAAGTGTCAAAAACGTACAGTTAACTTTAATTTTAGCCACAGACATCATCCATTCCATTTTCACAACCATGCCCTCAGCATGGCAGGTGACCATTGGAGGATTAGATGAAGTCTGGCTCATCAAAGGGCAAGACATCTTCACTGGCAATCCAAAACAACGCAATGGGAGAACATAGCAGTCCTCCTGAAATCAGAGTAAAGAAAAACCTCAGTAGTGCAAGAGATTACATTGTTCAATTGTACTCTCACTATGAAATAACCCACCTCAAGAGCAACAAAGCAACCATCATAGGGTGCATCCAAGATCAAATCTCTCTGTGTTGACCTGACACTATAGCCACAGCTTGCTGGCAACTTAGACAAAGGCAAAGGAGACAGGCGACTTCCTGAGGAATTGAAGCAAATAGAAAAATACTTTAATGTATTTGTAAATGTATTTGCATGTAAAGTCTGCTGATGGGGAGGAGGTGCATAAATTAAGAATCAAATATTACCCCTGTCCACCAAGAATAGAGATCCTGGAGTAGATCCAGCATTTCTGATTTGAAGCCTCATGGAGTCTTTTGTGCATTCAACCTTTGGCTCCATTTTAAGGAGTTCTTGCACTGCAGAGTCCTCTGGCCTTGGCTGTGCAAACTCATTTCCTTGCCCTTTAGATTGTTTAGGCTGTCCCCAGCCTAACAAAACAAAGATTGAAGTCACTGAATTCACTTTAAATAGCTACATACATGAATTACAGACCAAGTCACTAGGTCAAACCAATTTAGTCAATTTTCATGCAGACTTGAAATATAATTCTATTTTACTTACCCATGTCTGCTTGATAGTCGGTGTCAATGTCAGCGAGATTCTTTGAGTCCTTGGTTCCTCTGTATAAAGTACTTTGTGGAGAATACTGTCCAACTAAGAGCCTTCCATAATGCAGTTGAAGTTCTTCAGCTTGGCCATGGCTAAGCGTCAGGTTGAGTCTTGACCTATCCAACGCCTTAAGCTTCGTCAAACTAGCACAATGGCAACCTGCAAACCAAAAAAGGCCTAACCACAAAAAAATCTTTTTTACCCCACTCTCACTCACTCGACACGCCATTGGAACACAGAAAAAGCACTGCAAAGGCAGAGTGCCCCCTCAGTGTGCAACACTAGCTAACAATGCTCCTGTGGAGGCAGTTTTCAAGGCTTGGTCCTAATTACCACTAATCTGAGCACCTGAGCACAACAGCTGTTGTCAATAATGCAACTTTGCTCTCTTCCTCCTTATGAGTTCTCATCAGTGACAGCCAGAGGCCCGCCACAGATGTGTAGATTTGGTTGATTTACTTTAGTAACTTTATTTCTGGGCTTTGATGAGAAACTCTGACTTGACAGACACAGACACGTTTATTATTTTCATATTTAGTATGAATGGTCTAACTAGGAGAAAGGTGGGACTAACAGAGCATATTGGCTTTTCCTCTGGTTGGAATAACTTTTATTTGATCTGTCTGAAAACAACAGCGCTTATTAATTCATCTCATTTGAAATAGCAGATTTTGTGGTAGAAATTTCCAACTAAAAAAACTTTTGCAATTTTTTTTTTCTTTTAATTCTGTACATGTTCCACAAAGTCTGAAGATTACTGATGCCAAATATTACTTACAAAAGTGCCATTTGGAGTTACTTCTTGCTCGACCAGCAGTTAAAAATTCAACTTGTAGTAGCAACAGATCAGATCAAATCATATGGCACAGAACACAGTTATTCTCATAAAATTTTCACAAGACAACTTACAAATGTTCTTATTCCAACCAACACCATTTTCAGTATGTTAAATGTACACAGCATCATTTTTTCTTTTAAATATATTCTAAGTACCGTTCTATGACAATTTGTGAATACACCTTTGAAGACTACAGCACAAGGCAAATAATTCCAAGGTGTTGGAGTCCAACAGCCTGGGTGTACAGTCAAAATGCATTCATAATGTAGTAAAATTACATTTCCATTTAATTCGTTTATGGATATGATATGGATAGCAACCAATCAAGTTGTGATTAAGTTTAAGCAGTGTTAAATGTTTTACAGTCATCTGAAGTCGTCTCAGTGCTTTACAGTTGACAGGTGATGCCAACAGCCCATCAGAGTAAGATTAAGTGAGTCTGATAATCCTCCTATATTGACAAGCGTTCCATCGGTGAGGAGTATCGTCACATAACATCGGCAGGTAGTGATTTTCAGAAAGATTTGCACAGAGCAGAAGTTGATCAACAAATGATGGAGCCGCTAGAGGTGGTGGATGTCCACTGCGACTCCTGGATGCTGTGAAGTATCACGACGATGTCTTGAGACCTCGGCGATGCTGACCTTACACTACACTCAAACAACAGCCCAACACCACATCATTAACTTTTAAGACCACATTCAGGTACACAACAGCAAAAGCATGTGATGCAGGGAAAAAGAAGTTGTGCTCGATGGTGGCAAACTGATAAGACACATACCGGACTGTCAGAGGAAATTTGTCAGTTCTTTAATGGAAGAGAAGATGGTTTTGGCTGGAATAGTATGCTGAGACAGAGGAGGGATGGAGCTGGGATCTGCTAGAGGGTATGCATGCAACTTTTTTTATGCCCACATGCTAATGGAAAGAAATAACAAAAGCTGGTTTCTTTAACCAATGCTCACAAAGCATATCGATGCAATCTGCCACCACTGTTACATGTGTACTTCCCCCAAATAATACTGGCTAGTTAAACAAGGCAAGTCCAAATTGATTTTACACTTTTATTATGATTTGCAATCATTTTTTTTCTCCACACTTTGTTGGTTAATAAACATTTCAATGAACATGCCATCACAGTAGTGCCATAAACATGAGAAGTACAATGTTAAAGTGGGGAGGGTCTTTTAAAAAAAATTTGCAGGAAGTTGAGCAAACAAAAAGGCTTTGTAGAAGGGCAGATGGGGGATGAAGGAACACTGTATGCCATCTAATCCTGGAAGTGAGTAGTGAGCTGATGGATGGGTGGACGTTGCTCAAATTCCATTCCTCATCAGGTGCAAAGCCAGGACATGTGCTTTCTTGTTAAGATTTCCACCATGGACCGCCTCCTTTCCCATGACTATAACCAATATCGGAGCACACAAGGGAAAAAAAAAAGAAATGAACAAAGTTGAAGAGTCTCCCCCCAGAGGATGAAGGGGGAACAAAGGTGACACAGTATCTCAACACTCTTCATCGCTATTAAAAATTTCCATGACATCTGACAGCTTGCAGGAGAAATCTTAACAGCAATATTTCTTTTCTCTTGTTTTTGTCCCTCAATTTTTATCTAAGTGAACTTGAGGACATTAAAACCCTGCATCCCTCAAGTATTTTGCCATTGTGTAAGCCTTCTTATTCAATCCGCCTCCATGAACACCTTCCTTGCCCATCACAAGGACCAGAGCTGAAAGAGAAGAGGAGAGGGCACCGTTAAGCTAAGTGGGGAAAAAAATGCATTCCAAGACAGAGGGATAGACACCAGATTGTTTTTGGTTTGTTTGAGACTGTAAAACTAAACATTCACCAACTGACAATATAAATTGTCAGTTAACAGTCTCCAAAAATTGAATTTACTTCTCATGGTGTTATCATTATTTGCCAAAGAGCCATTTTTGTAGCCAATTGTGTGAAAAGTGAAAGGAAACTGTGTTGCAACTACAGTTTTACCTGTTCCAGCTTTCCCTACAGCGATATTGAATGTAGGTTCTCCTCCTTGACTCTTCGTCCTGATGTCCATTGTCCAGTCCCCGTCTTCCTGGAGGCTGTCTCTGAGCACTGAACACTTCTTTGAGCCCAGAGTGAGACCACCAGTGTAGAACGACTGTCTGTCCTTACCGGTAAGGACATCAATTTCTTGAGCCTGTAAAAAACACAAAAACCACAGATTTGGGGGGCATCCGTGAGATCCTTTGATAAGCTGCAACAGTGATGGACACATAACATGACTGAGACATAACATGGGTCAACAAGGAGATACGTCCAGGAGTCAAAAACAGCATCCCAGTCACTTCCAGCCACTCCTGCAGGAGGATCCCAACACTTCCCCCATCCAGCCAAGAGATATCATCTCCTCAGCATGTCCTGGTTCTATGGGTCTCCTCAAAGATGGACATGCCAGACATGTGGCAGAGGCTACTCGACACAGTCCACCTGACTGGATTCCTACATTAACTGTGCTGGCTCCTCTCAATACAGAGGAGCAGCAGTTCTAATTTGAGTCTTTCCCAGATTTTCCTCTCACACACCTAGGGGATACTATCTTTTTCACTATCAAGAGAAATGAATTTGTTCTGCTTTTTTTCTAATAAACTTTAACAAGGAGACAATGAGAGTGAACATAAAATGAAGCTTGTAAATGACCACCTCATTTATTTAAGGTAAATCTGTGTAACCCATGAGGAAAAGTAATTGCCCCCAAGCCAAGCAGCTACTTAACTGGCAACAACTGTAATCAAATGTTTGCAACTAAGCAGCAATGAGTCTTTGATGCCCACTCTTCTTTAATCTCTAATCTTTAATAATTGGGCCACAACGACATGTTTAACTTCATGTCACAGCATCTCAATCGGATTGAAGTGCAGACTTTGACTTGGCCACTCCAAAACCTTCATCTTGGGATTTGTAAGCCATTCAGATATGGACTTGACAGTCACCAACTGATAGCCAGACATTCTTTCTGGGATTTTAAGGTAGACAGCAAAATTCATGGCCAAGAAGCGAAGCAGCCCCCAAGACCACCAGACTACCATCGCCGTGTTTGACAACTGCTATGGGGTTCTTTTAAGTCTCTCTCGTAATGTTGATTTGTGAACACTGTCCTAAACTGAGACATGTGAGGCCTGCAGTTCTTTAGATGTTGATCTGGATCATTTCGTGACCTCCTGGATGAGTCCAGCCACTCCCGGGAAGGTTCACCACCCTTCTAGATTATCTGTGGTTCACTAGGAGTCCCAAACAAGTGGATTTTGTAACACTTTCCAGATCATGTGTTGTTTTCGGATATCTTGTAACCTACTCCATGTTGTCAGATGAATTTTATCTAAGTGTTGTTGTTTTTTTTAATCTACAGGTGTGGCAGTAATCAGGGCTGGATGTGGCTTGTGAGAGTTAACTCCGCTTTCCCAAAAATAAAGAGGTGGTTAATCACAGTTAATTTCTGATTTAACAAGGGGGAGGGCAAATACTTAAAATAACAGCATTTAATTAACTTTTAACTCAGGTTATTTTATCTGATTACACACCATTTCACTATCTGAAACATTTAAGTCTGACAAAAATAAGTCATTTATAAAAGTGCTAATAATTTCCTCAGCACTGTGTGTACATGAAGTCAATCGATCAACTAATAAAGACGAGTCAATAATTCTAGCTACATGCTTTTCCTGGAAAAAAATTGAAAGAGAGGAAGACAAAGGAAAACAGAGGGAATGGATGAGCAATTTTACATGTACTATTCAGTTAAGCGTAGAAAAAAAATCGATCACGAAATGCTTTTCCATCGCAGCCCAAATTATAAAGATAAAAGAAGGTATGCTCTGAACAATACCAGATACACACCCAGAATATTGAGAATTCAGACTGATAGCCCAATAGATAGATAAATATGACTGATTATCGATAGTGACTGATAATAGATATCGGTAATGAATAGACTGACGAGATTTAGGCCTGATATTTGGTAATGGTAATGATGGAAACCTGCTCATCTACTGATATTTCAACAGTCCCTTGTCTGCAGGATTGCATCCTGGTGCCTCACGGTGAATTGCAAAACACGTTGTCACGCCCATTAATTACACCAATCCGCCTCAATAGGCAATCGGTGTTTTTAATAAGAGGCAGGCTTGAACCGGGCTGACAGAACCGAGCGGGTGAGGAGCAGCTTAACGTCAGATAATCAAAGCGGCCGGGCACACAAAAGCATGCACGTCTCCCCCCCACCCCCCCTTTCACAGACTACAGGGCTTAGTTTCCCCACCCCGGTTCATTTTGCATCAGAAATTAAAAAAAATAATTTAAAAAACGCTTTTCAATCTTGGCTGACATACGTGCGTGGTGTGTTTTGGTTGTAAGAAAGTCACAATGCGAGGGGTCTTATGTATGTGGAGCACACACGCGGTGTAATCCCGCAGGCCACCGTCACAGCGGCTAAGCTAACGGAGCTAACGCACAAGTCAGCGCCGGTGGCAGAAAGATAGAGAAACACACACACACACACACTGTACGAGAGAGAGGCAGAGGAAGAGTATCCACCACAAACATCGTGTCTGTGCATAGTGTCTGCCTGCCCTAGGGAGGCTGGTACACAGTAACAATGTCCCGACAGCACCACACTGTCTCTCCCATCATTCACCCCGTTGTTTTCATGTACCGCCTTACCGTTATATTGCTGAAATTACCAGAGGGATATGCAGCCCAAACTTGCTTGGCGTCCATGTACCCAACAATGGCGCAATCCTGACAGGAGCCATCGGACATGAGGTTGTCCACGTAGCATGCCCAAGACATGTTCAAGAAATTGATGCTATGTGAGGTGAGAGGAGAGGAAAGGAGAGGAGAGGAGAGGAGAGGGGAGGAGAGGGGAGGAGAGGGGAGGAGAGGAGAAGGAAGAAGAAAAAAAAAGGGAAACGGTCCCTTCTACTACAGCCCTCTTCTGGAAGAGGCAAGCTTGCCAAATCCTGCAGACCTCCAATGTAACCCGCAGTCCGACGTGAACCAACGTCGAGGCTGGGTGTAGTCCCTGTCAGATCACTCCGCACAATGAGTCTCTGGGCTTTTATAGCAGCCGAATAACGAGGCATCCAACAAACCGGTCGGATGCTAGCAGCCCACCGCCCGAGGGAAATGGGGATTTATTGACACAGCCTTCACACATTTTAGCTAGTCGATCATGTATTTTCATGTTGCAGAGAGAGGGATGATGTGGGCGTGATGCAGGTGGGAATATGTGTCCATGGTTGCACGTGGATGGTGAGTCTCAACCTCAGTTTCCGAAGTGAAAAAAAAACTAGGGCAAAGGGTGGCGACTTAAGAAAATAAAAAATTACTTAAAGACTGGGCCTGGGTGAACATATAAACTGTATACAACCCTTAATCAACGGCATGTTTTCTGTTAGGGCCTTCCCTAAAGAGATACAGTATTTATGTGAAGGTTGTGGACAAATGACAAAGTTGTGGGGACCACTTAGTGTATGTAGGCAACAATCTGTCCAAGGGTGCATGTGAATGGTGAATCTCAATCCCATGTTTAGAAAAAAAAGCCACCTGTGTTTTCTTGTTATTTGGAAATGGCAAATGTCTGTATCTCATCAAGTGACAAATGATGATACAATCTGTCCTGCGTGGTTACTCATGTGCATGAGAGAAATACTGTCACTCTTGACAGGCCTATTTCATATTGTTTTATGCGTAATGCTTTTCCCACAATGCTGTAAATTTGCCTGCCAACAGAATTGAGGTTTCAGAAGTCTGTAACAGAAATCTCTGCAGCTGCTGAGGTCTTGTTCTGATTTTCCATGAAGGAAGCTCCAGTCTATGTCGTCCCGGAGGACTGGTCTCTGAGAACTGGACCCTTCTTTGAGCGTTGATCTAGAAAGACTTTCTGTCCTTACCTGTCAAAACATACATTTCCTGAGGCTGTCTTGTCATGCAATAGGGATCAGAATATTGGCAAAGCAACTACTTAAATTACTTTATCTGCTATAGTTTTCCGTACAGAATTATTATATGGCAGAAGTGCCAGTAAGGCTTTATTAAAATGGCTGCACTTTATATAGATTTTTATTTATACAACAATAAGCTATTTTATTTATAACAATAAACTCTGACACTGTGCTGTGTTGACACATTGGGAGCGCCTACTTGATGTCACATTACTGACAGATCCTAGACTTGCTCAGTTACTCAGGGATTAATCAGGGATAAACTGTAACTCCATAAAGAGAAGCTCAAACAAGTCAAACAAGCCTGCTTGACGTCTTTCATGCACAATGTTTGGCTTTTACCGTGGTGTAGTAGATCAGATTATACCAATTTAACTGATGTTTCACAAGTGTGCTGTAAATAGCCCTGCCTTGACCAAATTAGAGGTCAAACACACACTTTTGGATAATTTTGTTGAATTGCAAGCAAAATTGATCTGTCTGTCTGTCAATTTACACACTCACAGACACGCACTATGTAAATTATACACTGATCTCCCCTCTCAGATTTGCAATCCCAGGTTGTTGCAACTCAAAACAAACTGGAACAAAACTGGACACTACTCAAGGAGATTAACCTAGAGTATCGACTTCTAAAGATTCTAACACACTTTCACACACAACATTTAGTTTGTCAGACAATAATGTAATGCAAGCACAGTAGATGGGTGGATATGATAGGTGGTACAATTGCAATGTTGTCGTAGTCAGTGTCACATTTCTCAGCTTTATGTTTGAATCAGCATTTCCCACCATTGTGCTTAGAAATATATTAGTTTTATCAGTACATCAATACATCACAATATCATAGAACTGACGTCTAAAATAACCACACAAAAAAGGAAAAGCCAAGCGTCCTCTTCACCTTCTGGCCACTAGGGGCAGTGTTCTCTACGGTTTGTTGTCTACTGTGTCTTGACAACAGCCCTTTCACCCCTTGATGTACTTTTTTTCAGTGTGGTTTAACAATAAGAGTACCACCTTTAAAATTAATTCTTGTGGACTGATATAAGATTTAAAGTTGTTAAAAGCAAAGTATTACACTTAATTCCTTTTGGCTATTGTAGCTCACTGTTCCACCTCTCCAAATGCTGCAGATGCAATGCATGTGCTCTGACATACTCAAACATGATGTCTACTGTTTCAGTAATCAGTCTCTGGTCAGTTGCCCTGAACATGCCACTATATGATGAGATGCATGCAAAACACAATAATATTACTGGACCAGTCAGTGAAGATGATGGTATAATGCCAACAATGATGTGGGCATTATACCAGTGGGCATTATACCAATCCTTGTTGGCGAACAGTGAGATGAGTCATAATCTGCACCAGTCTTTCTATGTACCAACCCTCACCTGTGGTTATGAGTTGTGGATAATGACCAACAGAATTAGATTGTGAGTACAAGAGCTTTGGAGGATTGCTGGGATCAGCCGTAGAAATAGTGTGAGGAACTCAGACATCCAGGAGAGGCTCAGAGTAGAACCACTGCTCCTTTGACATGAGGTGGTTCAGGCATCTGACCAGCAAGCCACCCTTGAGAGATTTTATCTCTTTGTTGGCTTGGCAACACTTTGGGATGCTCCTGGAAAAGTTTGTGGAGGTAGTCATGGAGAAGGGTGTGGAAGCTTCTCTGCTGAAACTGCCATGACTTATGGGTTACAATCCACAATAATACATCTATCAAATCTATCAAAGACTTGTTTTTATTGTGGCTTCCCTTCTGAGCAGGGAAAACAGGCTTCGAGAAAATAGGTATTTATTACAATAACAAGAAGAACAAGAAGAAGAGGAAGAACAGCAATAATAGCAATAACAACAATAGTACAAGTATGAGAAAATATACACATAAGTCGCGTAAAATAAAGTAAGTCAAATAATAACAAGAAATAAAAACAAGTGAATACACGTTTTTGCTTGTGAACATCTCTTAATGCAAAAGGACTTTTAAATTACAGTTTTAAAGCTTCTAAAGGCCTAATTAACTTTCCTGTTTAATGTCTGTTATTTGGCATGTGCTTTCTGGTACCTGCCAGGCCGAAATTAAACATAAGGATTCGTCCTTATTTTTGTTACCGAAATAAAAAAAAGGAATAAAATGAGTCTAATTTACTGAAACATGAAAGCTACCACCCTGAGTAGGCGCCCTAGTTATGATTTGTCCGACAGTGCGTGAAGGCAGCAGCAGGGGGCGATTCTCAAACGTCGTGTACGTAAACATCGTTGCGCAAACGACCTACCCACGATGCAGCGCGGCTGCACACAACATAGCCATCTTGTCAAGACTGACTGAGTGAGGGAGGAACTGTGGGCGCTGTGTAGCTTCTCATTTTGTTCCCCGGGCGTGAAATATAACAGCGTTTCCCCTCCGTCTCTCGACCGGAAAGTAAGCGTCGCCACCGAATGACCTAGAAGTGGCTGAGGTAGCGGGCTCGGAGGACTGCTTTCGGGAAGATGTCTCACATACTTGTTCCGACGTAGGGGGAGTGTACAGCAGCAGCAGCAGTTGGCTCGACTCGCTAGCTCGGTCCTGGAGTGGAGGGCTGCGGGCCCTCCTCAGCCTCAAGTAGCTCCTGCAGCCAGACAAGACTCTCCGCCACCACGGCCGCCTGACAACCGCACACCCGGGATATTAACGGGCCGGTCCGGAAGCGCCGGCTCCGAGGCTCTGCCTGGTGTCCTCGTCCGGAGCCGCATCGCCGGGCAAGACCGGACGGAGTGAACCGCTGCGGTAGGAGCTCATGAAACGCAACAGGAGACCGAGAGAGGAAGAGGGATGGCGTAGATTCATCCTGACCACAGACAGCTAAGCAACGACACACAAGAGTGCTGTTTTTAATATGAGCCTTTAGGAAGCGCAGCCAGCTCGTCCAGCTATCTCACGGGGGGGATAAACATAGCCATACGGGAGTTGGAGTCGGGCCGTCAATATGTCTAAAATGCCGGCCAAGAAGAAGAGCTGTTTCCAGATCACAAGTGTGACTCAGGCCCAGGTGGCTGCTATAGGTGCCGCCGACGACACGGAGAGTCTGGACGACCCGGACGAGGCCCGGACTGAGGATGTGTCGTCGGAAATCTACGAGATGTCCCGGGCTGATTACGAGCCCGAGGAGTCCGAAGAGGCCCTGAATAATATCGGAGAATCAGAAGCACCATCTCACATACCTCAACCCGGCCAGGTGTCCAGCACCGCCACCGGGGACTTTAGAAAAGTTGGAGTGTCGAGCTCAGCTCCAGGCGTTTCAGCCCTCGTCGCCCAGCCCGGGGCGATACAGCAGCCGCAGGCTGCTCCAGGGCCAGGCGGGGTGTCCGTGAACGCATCCCAGCCTGCTGCGGTGACAAGCTCTGCACCTCCTCCTGCCACCTCCACGGTGAGCTGCACTTCACGCTTCAGGGTCATTAAACTTGATCATGGTACTGGAGAACCCTTTCGAAGAGGCAGGTGGACGTGCACAGAGTTTTACGAGAAGGACTCCGAGGGCTCTGCTGTCAGTAGGACTGTAGATAGCATCAGGCATGCCAGTGCAGCCACCACACTGGACCCTGCTGGAGACAGAGACAGCGGGCTCGGGCAGACTGGAGGATCTGTGGTGGTCCCGGCGACCCATTCCAGTCAGGGAGTGGGCACGGTGGCGGATGTTTCCTCATCCCGCATGCATTCAGTGGAGACACTATCGCAACAGCAGCAAATCCACCTGCAGAACTACAACGCCCGACAACAGGGGGTCAGTGGGTCCACGGCCCAGGCTCCTTTCTCCAGCACCAAGCCTCCAGCTGTCCCTGCTCAGCCTGCAGTGGGAGGCCTCCAGCCCTCTGCTCCCCAGAGCACGCTGCCCGTCGGACAGAACGGCCTCCCTCAGTCTGGAGTCCACCTACAGAAGTCTCCCATCATGCCCCCTCAAGCCCAGCCCATGCCGTACCCTCCACAGCATCAACAGCAACAGCTCTCCATGGGCCACCACCTGCCCAGCCAGTCGGAGTACTACCCGCCGCAGCTGCCCACCTCCATGCAGCCCGGGCTGGTCACTGGCCAGTCTCTGCCGGTGTCCAGCCTCCCTGCGGGGCCTCAGCCCGCTTCGGTGCTGCCACCAACCTCTGTAGGCGCCTCGTTGCCGAGTCACGTTGGGGACATCTCCGTAGCGGTGGGGGGATCTGTGTCCACCGGGCAGCCGGCCGCTGGCCTCCTGCAGCAGGCGGCCGGAGGGATGGGAGGCCTGGGAGTCTCCACGCTGCCCGGCGGAGCCAGCCTGAGTCAGTATGCAGCCGCAGGACAGCCTCAGCCCCACGGCCTCCACCCTGCATCCTCCGGTGTACAAAACGTGCCTGCCATCGCAGTGAGCTCCAGTGTGCCCGCCACTGTGCCCGCTGCCATGCCCAGTGCCTCCAGTGCAGTCATGCCAAATGTGACGACCTCCAGTATGCCTCCAGCTCAGATCCCCCACAGTAAGACCCCCGCGGCGCTGGGGGCCCAGGGCCTCCCAACGGCTGGATTTGGACACATGGAGGGCGGTGTCGGAGGGAAGGCCGAGGGCCTCGTCAACGCACAGTCTCCCGTCGTCCCCGGGAAGGAGCCGGTGAAGCCCCTCATGCCTGAGAGCCTGCAGCTCGCCACCCCGACTGTCAACAGCCTGTTTGGAATCCACATACCTGTCGACGGGGATGTGGACAGGTAACAGCTTCTAAATCTCAATGTCTTTGCAACCTCATCCACACGCTTTAAGCACACACACACACACAGAGTGGAAGGCCTGCCTGCGTGTCGGGGTGACGTTTGCTGTGGACAGCATGTTTGGATGTTGGCTCTCACCACGCTAAGGTCAAAAGCCACAGCAGAGGCCATGTGTGTGTGTTTTCGTGCGTGTCGGACAAACAGGCCCGGGTTTTCCCCGTAGTTTCAGGGGAGGGAGAAGGAAAAGAGGTGGCACCGAGGAAGGAAATTTAATGTTTGCTGTTTCTCATTAGAGCCTAAAGAAGTAAGTGGAGTGAAGCACACGGCAGGAGAACACCCATGGCTCAGCCAGCTACGGGTTACAACACACATAGCTGTGTGCGTTAGTGGGTGTGTGTGTGTGTGTTGAAGTTTTTAGTAGCAGGCCTAGTGTTTTCAACTC
The DNA here is from genome assembly GCA_029224185.1 of Karalla daura. Taxonomy (NCBI): domain Eukaryota; kingdom Metazoa; phylum Chordata; class Actinopteri; order Chaetodontiformes; family Leiognathidae; genus Karalla; species Karalla daura. The sequence continues at coordinate 11,209,114 of CM055197.1, forward strand.
GCTCTCCTTCCGGTCAGTGTCTGAGGAGGTCGCTTTAACTGCAAAACATCAAAGTCTCGCTGTCAACAAAGTTAGTTGAGTGTACTCCTCAACATAGCCATGCTGCATGTCTGACCTTTTTTTATTTTATTTTTTAAGATAACTTGGTTCCACTTCCGGAAAAGACTTTTGAACATTAACACAGTGAAGAGTGTTTTGATTTTTTCTTTTTGTTTGTTTTCCACATTTATGATATCATGGTTTCCACTCTCAGCCCAGTCAGCCTGCCCTCAGGAATGTGTTTACAGACGACTTTTGGCTGTAGGGCTGTGAGAAATTGTAATTATTATAGATTTTTAAAAATGTTTTTGACTGACCGGTCAATCAATCAGTTGTTTAGTCTATAAAATGTGATCAAAGTGGGTGAAAAATAGTGATGGTGCATAGGGCCTTTGCATTTTGAGCAAATTAAAATATCAACATTTTAAATGCTCGAATCAATTAATTGATTACCGTAATGTTTTATTTTATTAGTCAACATAAACTGATTATTAAGTTCCTGTTTCATCACTTATGAGCTAAAATAACTTGTGACTTTAGATGCTGTGTGGCTGATGGAGACTCAGGTTTTGAGATGATTTTTCTTCAGGCAGATTTACTGGTTTATTTGAAATGAGCACAGGAAATAACAACATCCTCTGACAGGTTTTGTTACATTGGAGCTAATAAAGCTGTTCATACAGCCCCCAGCAGCCATCATGGCGGTGGTTATAGACTATGTATATGGGGTTATCCTGATTTCTTTTTTTATGTTGTCAGAATTATGACAGCATTCCTCTACGTATGTATTTTTGAGAAAAGTAGCATAAAATGTTCTCTCTCTTCTCTAGAGTTATGATACTCTAGTGGCACATGCTTCCTTTACAAAACCAGACTTACAATTCCTGCATTTTTGCACCGTGTTTCACTTGTAGTAAGTGGCACTCATGAGCGGAAATGATGGTGTCTGAAATCTCTTGGTGGTTTCCATTTTCACTGCTATAGCCCAGAGTGTAGATGAGGAAGGCCGTGCAGACTGCACCGTGCTGGCATTGCTTTTATGTTTGTTTTTTTTCCACGTGAGTGGGCAACCTGTAAACCATATTCTATTCTCTATTATACCTTCTCAGTCTTTTCAGCCTTGTCTTTCCGGTGCCATCAGTCAACCAAGGCTCAGTTGTTGACAGGAGATTGTTGACATAAATGATTATTCAAGTATTATACTGTTTCAAAGGGTGTGCGCTAACGACCCGCACAGCTTGTGACAATGCCGCCGACTCCTCGCGGAGTGCTGTGTTTTCCGAGTACCTATGTATTGCTCTTTGGAGGGCCCAGCTCCCAGGCTGATAAGAGCAGGGGTCTCTTACGACAGCCCAGCACTATCAGACACTGAGCAGTAGTCTTTCCACTGTGCCCCCATTCTGCCGATAAGAGACGTGACAGTGGGGCGTGTCGGCCAACTGTGCTCGTTGTCACGTCGGGCCGTTTTTTTTTTTCTTTTGCAATACAACCTGAGATGAATTGTCGTATACTCCGCTCGCGGCCTGTGACATACTCGAGGCGTGAGCTAAACCACGCCTCCAGTATGTCACAGGCCTGCACGCTCCCCCTGGTTCCTCACAGCCCGAGCCGACCGGTGTTTTCAGTTGCCGCTTCATGGTTTCTTACTGCCGGTGCGGGCTCAGTGCGGTCGGTGCTTTGTACCTACTTCCCCGGCGGCCGACTGACAGACGAGGCACGGCAGTTGTCGGCGTGCAGATGAAGTGCTGAATGACATTCCTTTGCAGTAGCAACTGTAGTTTGCTCAGGAAGCTGCAGAGTGAAACTCGCTGTGCCTCTCTTCAGCAGGCATCTAAGCTATGCTCTGCACACCCCCCCAACCCCCCCTCGCCTCTCCTCCCTCCTCTCACCTCTGTGTTCTGTTGCTTAATTTCTACATTTCCACTGCAGTGTTTATTTTGCCCTTCACTCGCCACGCAACAACAACATCACCCCTTCAGATGGCTCCTTCAGCCGCCAACATCTGCAGTCTGTGGGACAAGGAAAGATTTTCTGTCTACATGCTTGCGCACAGTGTTGACCGCTTGTTGCAGGAGATTATTGACCTTACCAGAGCTTGCACAACCTTGGTAAACCTCACTTGGCTTCCACCAGCCATTGGTAGTAAGCACTAGATATTGAATGTCGTTTTCATACTCGACCATGCAAGGTCGGTGTAATACTTCCCAGACGCTATTAGCATCGTCATACTGGTGTTAGTTGCTCTCAGAGTTGGTTGTTTTGTATTGTTGCCTGTGTAATTTTGCGGATGCCAGGGAGGTATGGTTTATTGTCCGCCTATAATGGGGGGGGGGGGGGGGGAGCTTATGTAAAATCAGACTCCTCAGGAGGTAGGAGAGGAGAGGGGAGGGGAGGCTTGTAGTGGAGCTGCTACTACCACTGTGAATGGAGAGACTGTCTTTGTGGGTTGAAGAGGGGTGTGTCTTTTTTTTTTTTCTTCTCCAAAATAAGGGGATGGTTTGACTCAGTCCACGATGGGGGTGGGGGACCGTGCTCGCTGAGGAGCTGAGCTACTTTTGGACAATCTGGCCACAGACCTTAACACAGCAAATTAGCTCTTAGTCATGGTGGATGTGAGGGTGTGTGTGCCAGAGCGAGCGAACGAGCGAGAGAGAGAGAGAGAGTGACACAGAGAGACAGCATGTACCGCGGGGTCTCTCCCTCCTCCCCCAGTGACCTCTGGTTTACTGCTATATCCTGTTTTCAGTCAGAGTCCCTTACTCTGCTCTCCACCTTCCAGCACTCTGCCTGCTTCATTTCCACACTGGGGCTCTCTGCTCATATCACATGACGTTCGGTGGGCACATATTATCTGTCAGGTCTCGCAGAGTTGTAGAAGTGTAGCACTTTGTTTCTCAGGAGCCGTCTTAAGCCTCAGCGACGATCAGACTACACATCTGCATCCTTCCAAAAAAAAAAATAGGTGCTGCTGATGTTTCCCATTGTAAATCACCCCTGGGTACAGGTTTGACCAAAGCTGAAGGCGCTAATCTTTGTTGTGACTGCCTTAGTTTTCACTGGTTGTACCCAGTAAAGTGATGAAGGTAATGACCTTCCCCATCGTTGAACTTGTAGGCCCTGGCTGTGCACGCTGTGTGTTCCTGTGTCAGTTTATTCACGTCTTGTGTCCCCGGCTCCTCTCTGCCTTGGAGCTATTTTCTGAAAGAAAGCCATATTGTTCTGGCTCGACCGACGCTACGAGTCTGTGTGTCTATAGGCTTTCTGCGTGTCAGTCGTCACCTCCAGCTCAGGTATTGAGGCCCTCCATTGTTCAGCTAACAGGCAGCTGAACGTCAGGAACTGGGGCCACGGTTTTAATGGCTTGTTTAACTGAGGATGTGTTGCACTGCGCTGGAGATAAGTCCAGCTGAGAATACGCTTGTTATCTTGTTTCTGGAAAGTGGTGCTTCAGTGACTTGAAACATTACCAACACCCACTTTTCAGCTGTTTAATATCCCCCAGCTTTTCTCCAGCTGTGCAGATACTAAGTCCTATTTGTATAACGTTGTAATGGCTATTTATAAGATAAATAATCACTGTAAGATGTGTTTATGCATGTGCGCCAGGCACAAATGTCGCTCCATTCACGGCGGTGCTAATGAGTATGTAAAGGTAAATGCTAAATCAATCTAAAAAATTTAAAACTGAAAGATTTCTCTCTAAATGATGTCATGGAAAACATCTTGAATTTGTAAGTAATAACACTGGAGTTTAGCCCGATTTCTGTCTTCACTGTTGATAATCATGTATCTGACATTCAGAAACTTCTGGTTGATTTTGGCCATTAACAGGCTGATCCTCACACTCCTTCAACTTCAGATCATTATCCGTAATGGACTGTTTCAATAAATTGCAGGGAGCTCTGCTAGTAGCAGCTAATCTAGCCTCCATCTTTGAGCAGATTTGAGGAGCGTGTTCTTCAACCTACAACCAAATAGAGCTATGCTATGCCATAGCAATCAAAGAATCGACAAACTTCAAGATTCTGTCCCACTCACTTAGTTCCCCGTAGCATCTATGTACTATGTCAATTTTGAGAAGTAGGCTGCGTAGTCTGTCACTTCCTCATTGATATTTACTGTGAATGCGCAATGTAATGTAATAGAGTGATGTGTGTGTCTGAACACTTTCTCCTCCTCTTGGTTCTTTTTGGATTAAGCAACACTCAAACATCTATTTTATGATGCTATTATTTCTATTGCTGCATCTATTCACTAGTGGAAGTCGACTACTACACCCAGTCTGACACTGAGAAAGTTCCCCATCTCTTCTGGTGGCCGTTCTGTAATCGTACTGCAGCTCCAGGTCGTCCCTGCGCTCCCACCTCCCTCGTCTACAGCCTGGAACCCCCCTGAAAGAGTCTCCCACGGGGCGTCTGAAATCTAAATAGTTTTGACCTACTTCTGTGGCAGATGGATGGATGGTGCCGAGAACCTGAAGCCTCACGAGCAGCCGCACAGAGTGCTCTCACCACCCTCTTTTTAACCTTTCCCTCCTCGTCCCCCAGACTCCCAATTACCGTACCTGTCCATCTACTGCCAGGGCCGCTTTGCCTCACCACGCTGCGCAGGCCAAACCCAGAGTCTGTGTAGGAAGGGTTTAGTCTAGCAGCTACGTCTACACTGGTCACTGAAACGTGGATGGAAATGAGAGCAGCCCGAGTCCAGTGGGTTGCGTTTACCTTTGCGGCTAAGTAGCTAGTTGTGGGCTTTGGTGGCAAGTCCGGTGGAGCCAGTGACGCCCACTCCACACCTAAATACAGAAGTCTATTCTAACACTTCTTTCTCTGTTTACTTTGCTCTCGCTCCCGCTTTCTCTTTCGCTTGCACTTCCTTCCTTGCCACTTCACGCTTGAGTTGGTGAAGTTATTAAGAAGTTTAACACTGTGCCAAAGTGAACCTTTGACACGAGCGTTGCTTTGCACGGTAGACGCACACCGGAACTTACCAGAATCTCACTTTATCCTGCTTCAGCTCGTGATTATGAGCAGTCTTAGAGCTGAAATATACTGAACCTTACTGAACAAGAGTTTGAGTTTGGTCTATATAAGATCTGGGCATTTGACGGCCTGAGGGCCATCTCTGCACTGCTTTTATTTTGAAGGTGACTGCTTCACTTAACCATAGAATATATATTTGTATGTGTGAGGGTCCTCTGGACCATTACAACAATCAGCTGTTGAGGCTTGCTGACCGTATCAAAATAAAAGCCCACTTTTCAACATAAAAGCACAGGGCAGCGCAAGGCCTCTACTATAAAGTCTTAAAACATTAAGAAACCACTTCAGCAAATATCAAAATACCTGTTCTAACTAAACCAAAGCGTCTACTTTGAGAGTGTTGTTTGTGTTTTTGCTTCACAGTAAGAAGGTCTTGAGTTTCTCTGCCAGTGCCTCTGCATCTAAGTCAATTGGAGACTCGAAATTACCCCTAGGTGTGGATGAGAGACAGCCGACTGCTTTTAATAAAGACCTCATTAATATTAAACAGCATCGAGTTCATCTTATTGCTGTGGACCTCCTAAACGGTCTGGGGCCCTTTTGAGGCCCTGTCTGAAAACTAATTGCCCACCCCTGCTCAATATCATGCTCCAGTTAGATCAACCAGCAAGAATGCAATGAACATTATTCTGAGCATGTGCCACCATCTGTTTTGTCCAGTTGGCTTGTGGGCTTTGAAAAAAAAAAGGGATGCAGAGAAGGGATTTTACATACAGATCTGATGGGTAACTCCCCCCGTCGTTACATCGGAGTGTACGAGGAAGACGGTACTTTCAGAGCTGCCGAATGCATCGATTCACAAAGAGGGTCTTTCATAAACGGATATTGACATGTCAAATTTTAGCGCTACAAAGGAGGCCATTGAGAGCTCAGTGTTTGCTACTTGAAAACAGGGAGTGATGACTCCTCCGGTTCTTACCTCATTCACCAAGGGGTTGCTGGACTCCAAGTCATCTGACCTGGATGATTTCAGCTGGCGGCTCGCTGCCACAGAGCCCTGCTTTCTGACTGCGGGAAAAGAGAGGTGTTTCTGTGGAGGTGTGTGCCCGCCACATGTTGTGCGCGTGTGTGTGTGTGTGTATATGTGTGTGCGCCCAGGTTTTTCTTGCGCCATAAGCCGCGAAGCAAAAACTGAGCAGAGGCATAGGAGGAGGTTTGTGAGAGTGTTTGGTCATGAGGTAATGTGACAAAGGGAGTTTGTGCCAGTGATTTCTAGGAAAAGAGACTTGGCCGCTGAGGCATTCACACACATGCTGTAAATCAACTCCTCATTCCTCTGCACCGTGTGTGTAACTCTGCCTGCGTTGGCTCCGCTCCTCTCATCTGTGTGCATTTGTGCGCATATGTCCATGTCAGTGTGCATTCGTGTTGTTTCCTAAGAACATTTCTGCTTTAATATTATTATGGCAGCGCTAGCTGGAGAGAGGCAGGGGGAGGTTCTGGGCTGGAATCAAACCCGGTCCTCTGCAACGAGGACGCGGTCCATGGTACACGCTGTTCTAGGTGAGCTACCGGGGCACCCACTGTGGATCTGCGTTGCTGTGGACGTGGGAGAGGAGACGTTAGCTTGAAACAGTCCGAGCCTGGAGTAGATTAAAAGTGTGCGCAGGGTCAGTGTGGGGATTTCCTCTCCCCTTCCCGAATATACATCCCTTGGCAGGGAACACCGTGTACTTGTAGCTCTCCAGGAACTTGGGAGGTAATGCTGAATTCCATAACATGACAGTATTTGAACCCGAAAAGTCCTCATTGTGGACAAAGCCGTAATTTTTTTAACACGTTTAACAGCTGAGAGGAATTCCAGTTCCTCAGCTTTTTTTTTTGTTCCTGCGGTGTGGAAAACAACCCCTAAGCATGAGTGATGGCCAACATAGTGTTAGGCGAATAGCCCGAGGGAGGACCTTGAAGTTTATGAACCTGTCCCCACCTTAAAACATACCATTCCTGTGTTGAGACTGAGGTCAGCACGCTCCTTCTCCCCCAGCCACTGTGCTAGAGCGCTGTTTCATCTCCCCATATGTTTTATTGAAAGAGCCCTCTCTCCAGCCACGTTTACTGCACCATCTCAGTGAATGAGTCTTTGCCGGGAAGGGGGGGGGGGTCGACGTTGCGCAAGGGAGATATTTCTAGCCATCAAACGTTAGTCTGCTGTCACTGTTTGAACTCTTCTATATTTCTGTCTCCTCTCTTTTCCCCTGAATGTGGTGGACACAGGAACCCCTCCAAGGCTTTCTACCAGGCCTTCCAGCCTGGCAGCAGATTAAGGGACACAAAGGCCCACAGTGATAGGTACAGTACTGTACTGGAGTGGAGCGGACGGGCCTGCCAGAGTGTAACAACAACATGTGTGCGGTGTTCAGTAGCAGCGGGCTTTGCTTTCCTCCACACGCATGGACTGATTTTTTTTTTTCCTTTTCTTTTCTTTTTGGAAAGCAAGCCTCGGCTAACCGACTCCTCAGCAACACCTCTGTGCTACTGTGACTGTATATACTGTGCATGTCACTTAAAAAAACGTTTGTTTGTTTACTGGCGGGCTGGTATTTTTACAAGTTTGGCCGCTGTCCTGCTGCTTCACGTGTGCTCCATTGCTGAGATTGTTTGTTTGGGCATGGAGATAAACAATAGACGCGAACGAGGAAATCACATGAGCGTCCAGTCACTTCAACAGATGCTCGTATTTCATTAAAATACTTGCTTAATCAATTAGCCACTTAGTCCACAAAATGTTTAGGACATCCATTAAAAATGAAGAAATGTCTCGTTTTTGTTGACTAGCAGTTAAAAGCCAAAGGTACTCAGTTTACAGTCATTATAGGCAGATCAAGAAGCGCTGGGTAGTGCTAACTGCTAGTGGCAGAAATGCTAGTATGGGTGTATACCTTGGCTGATAAGAGGAAAACACAGCAGTGGAGAAATGTTGAACCTGGTTCAAAAGCTCTACAAGTCAATTATCAGTAATAAAACAGTGTAAACCCGTCCTAAATTTAAGGAGTCTGTCTGATATCTCACAGAATTGCCCGCTATGCTCCAATTATGCACGATTATTAAATAGACCACAACCGACAATCTGGGCAGTTGTTCATTTGTAAGTGCCTGGAGCACTGGCTTGATTATGAGAACTCTTGCAGCTCATTTTCTGTTGGTTATTAAGTCGCTTGGAGATGAGGACGCAACCAATCTATCATGTGAATGCGGCCGTCGCAGGAAGCGGGAAGCAGAGCCACAGTCATTCTGATCAGGCTCCCTTTCTGCTATTGCTCCTCATCACTTGCGTGGATCCTCACGTGCTGATCAGTAATCTGTTAAGATGTTGTCCTGTGTGACTCACTGTGACAGCTCACTTTGCTCTTCCCAGTCTTACTCAATTAAAAGTTTTAGAGAAAGCAAAAAAAAAGTGAAACTTGAGAAACCAAAAAAAAAAGAAGCTGACAGGCTGGAGAGTGTGTGCATGCTCCCCGTAACCCACGATTTGAATAATGGTTTGAGTTGGTGTCTGGTGTGACAGTCTGGTGTGTCCCTGCCCCTGTCGAGTGACTTTATTCATTTTTATTATTGTAAACTCATTCAGCCTCTGCACCAGTAAATGGCTGTGTCGCCTGTGGACTCTGGCCTCCGCCTGCCACCATGGAGTGACGGATACTTCCATCTTAACACTTTTATGATGCCTTTTTTTTTTTTTTGCCAAATTGAAAAAGGGAAGCACGTGAAACTATATGCGAGTGACAGGAAATGAAACTGTTTTTAGAGAAATATAGCGTATAGCTGACACACCATTGCAGCCAGCGAGGGCATTTTAGTCGATTTGCTGCCTCAGCTGCCTTGGTTTGTTTATGCAAACAGACGTTACTATCCTATTCTTTCTAAACTGTGATGATGTGGCTTTAGTAGCGGCTTCATTTCTGATGCTCTCAGTGCTTTTCTAGCTCCATTTGGCCACTTCCAAGGTGTAACCAACAATCATTTAGGGTCAAGGGGTTACGGTTAGATTAGGATCAATTCAGAAACATGACATCAAAATGCTGTCAAATCTGTGATTTTTTTTTTTTTTGCTTTTTTTGTTAACTACCTTACCTTAATTCAAAGTCAAAGTTAGCTTTATTGTCAAATGTAGAGTACAGATGAGATATATATGTATATACACACACACACACACACACACACACACACACAGAAATGTGACCACATCAGCTACAATATATTGTACCACTACTGTAGAAACTAATCACTTACATCGTTTAAACATTAAGAGATAACGTAATATAACATATTATTCTCCTATTCCACAAAAATGTCCCGCATTTGTTTACAAGTGAAAGTCCCCCCTTTGGATGCCCTTGTGACTCATTTGGCAGATGTTTTTGGCCGAGGACCATTCGTAGTATTTTGCGCTGTTTTTTTTTTTCTATTTACTTTTCCCTCAGAAAGGAAACAAGCAGTATATTTAACTTTTGACGGGCCTTTTGGCAGCATTTTGAACCTATTTTGTGAACTTTCTACAATGCTGCTTGATGCTGGTTCATCTCCTCATCACAAGCAAAATAGACTAAATTTAGAGTTTGTCTTCATGCAGGCCCTGTCCAGCCCATGAGTCAAAGGGAAGTTAGCCGTCAATTGTGGTATTTTTTGCAATTAACTGTGGTGCACACATGTCAAGGTGATGTGCGGACCATGACGAGATGCGCATTAGCCATAAGTGCTCAAAATGTCAGCTAACGCAGGCCGTGTGCTTTGTTTGTGGGCTGCAAAGAATAAACTGATTAGGAATAGACGTGGATAAATGAAGCTTTGCTAGTTAAGCTGCAGAGCCATTTTTCTTAACACACATCAAGAGGTGGATCGAGTCTGCTGTAGAGTATTGAAATATGCCCAAAGTGAAAAGAAACACCCGAAAAGCTGTTTCTATAGGTCAATATAATGTTTCTTGAGAGAAATATACTATAATAATGCACATTCAAAACATTTTTGGTGAACAGCCAATCACAGCATTTCCTCTTAGCTAGCAGCAGTTAATCAACATCATACAATTACTATTAATATTGAGCAGAATGGAGTTCAGCTTATTGTTCCCTAGAGAACATGAATTGCCAGCCCTGATCTGTAGGAAGTCAGGGGACGGTAGTGCCATTTGCCAGGTTGCAGAAAATGTTGCACAGATGTCCAAGAGGAAGTATATGACTCGCTTCGGTCAGCTTCTGACTCAAATCTAAATCTACAATCATGAAGCAATATGACTAACAATGTCAACAGACCGGCTTTATCATGTGCGTGTTTGTAGTCTCATCTGACAGGATGCAAGGTTACTCACTTCCAGATCTCTCCCTTCAGATGGTACCAAATCTAAACCACGTCTGAAATATGGGATAAAAGTTCGCTCGTACAAAGCTCTAAGCTCTTGAACCTTGCGCTTTAAGATTAGGGGTGCGTCACTGTCAAGGTGAGATTGTCTCGTCCACCTGTTGTCCCCAGGCTTTCGCTCAGGCGTTGCCTTATAAGCTCTGAACCCGCCTTATCATGTCTCTGGCTGAGATGAATACACAGGGCTTTTGTTTGGTGCCGTGCTGCCGGAGGAAACCTATAGCTGGCACGTACCTATAGCTCCAGCTCGTATGTGCTGGCAGTTCTGCTGGAGGCGAGGAATGACAAGTCTCCTACGTACTGATGATTGCTTCTGCCTCACTGGCCCACACTGTGTGTGAGAGTAAACTTTTCTGCCTCCTAATGGACTTTTTATTGACATACTTAGTTTACAGCTAACTCTGCAAATGAGACGCCACGCTCTATGCGAGGCTGAGAAACGGCAGCCATGCTGCAGTTTGCATAGGCGCTGGCTCCATAACCAGTGGCGGAGTACGTACAGACCCTCTCCAGCATGCCGTTTCATCTCAGCGAAGCCTTTAGCCCCCGGGGGCTTGACCTCACTTACATCAATAGTGACTGTGTTAAACTGTTTGCTTTGTAACCCTGGAACAACAGAGGAGTGGGCTTTACTGTGCGTTCAACGTTTTTGCATTGAAGTCAGGCGCTCAAACCAGTTCTTGGCTGTGATGGGAGATCGAGAGGCTTAAACAAGATCATGTGTGTGTCAGGAGCAGCGCTTTAACTAGCCGCACACTCTCCCGAGCCCCAAAACACTTCTCACTCATGTTGCGGTTTCCAAAATCCACCCCCCACCCCTCCTCCCTCAGTGCCAGTTTTTCTTGGAAGTTCAACTTGGGGCACCAGATGGTGTCCTAATATGGGGCTGAGTTGATTGTTATCCCTGCTTCCCTGAGTCTAACTAGTTCACTTAGAGCCGAAGCCGCCCCAAACCGTCATGACTCAACAGATTCATCTTGACTGACTTTGACTTCCTCAAGCAGAACGGTTCACGGTCCAAGCCTTGGCTCGGGCGAAAATCAGACACAGTCGTTCGCTGCCATGTTGATGTTTTCCAGTCCTCATCCTTCAAATCTGGCCTGTCACATGTCCCACATGGGATGACCTGTAGTGAGAGGCGGCTGCAGCTGGACGCCATACTATTCGGATCAATGGTTTGCCGTAGGAAACGACTGTTTTGAGAGTTTTAGTCGAGACTGTTTTGCCATAATCCACATCAGCATCCAGAAACACTTCTGTGTGCATCCTCTCTGAATACTTGATACTCTACTTTCTTCTTCTTTATTGGCCTTCTTGGGGGAAATTGGGGTGAGGTTTCCTGGCTTAGGGGCACTTACTGTAAGTGACCTTTGGGTTACAAATCCACCAGACCACGGCGGTCCCCACTCTGTGCCGTGTCTCAGTCCTGGCGACTGCACTCAGCCTTACCTGGGCCTTGCCTCTCATCCTCTCAGTGCTGGTTCACACTGTGTCTTTCCAGCTTTTCTTACGTAATCCAGTCAGTCATTGCTGAGCGCCCTCAGCAGGTAAAGTCAGCTCGCACCTGATGTGTAGGGTACATACTAGTACATAGTGTTACTGGACATCTTGTACACTATGCTCCATACAGCAGCAACTTGTTTTTTTTTGTTGTTTCTTTTTTAGATTATGCACGTCACGCAACACAAATTCTCCCACAGTTACAGTTACAAACCCACATCTTGTTTGTTGTGAACGTACAACAGCCAACACTCTCCGAATTCGGACCCCTTATTTCTTGTGCTCAGTTGGACTTTTTAGTTTATAAAAAAGAAAGAGGAAAAAAAAAGTTTGCAACATACCCGAGTTCATTCATCTGCGTTGGAACAGGAGCGGATGCCCTTTACCTACAGGTGAAGAAAAAAACTTAGTGAAAGGGTTTATTAGTGTGAATTGACCTTTAGGAAAAACCGGTCCAAACAAGTTCTGGGATTTTGTACTGTGGGGATCTGTGCTGAATATACAACATGTGCGAGGAAAGACTGCATGCAACATGTTGAGTATAATAGTATTATTCTGCAGCGTGTTTTCGTCCGTACAGTGTGAAGTCAGCGGTGAAGTAACGAGGGTGTAGCCCTCCGTACAGGGTCTGTACTTTATAGAGTGAGAGATTCCTCGAGACACACAAAACTCCTGTAAGGGAGGAAAACTATAAATTAAGCTCCCTAAATTGAACGCACATTTGGTGCAGGGTGAAGATGAGGTTGATGCATAGTATTTTTCTTTTTCATATTTTATTATGTAACCGCACTTGGGGGGGTGGGGTCACATACTGTGGTGTATGAGGGCAAGAAAGAACGACTATTAAGTGAGTACTGACAGCTGAAATGTGCATTGTGGTAGTGTGTGTGTGTGTGTGCGTGTGTGTGTACGGGGGGAGGTGTGAGGAGGTGGGACGACAGGCTGAGTGACACCACACGCCTCCTCCTACATGTCTGCTATGTGGGTTGTATGATAGACCTGCGTGCCTCTCATGTCAGACACCGTGACATCTGACAGGAGATCAAAGGCGATGGCGTAGGACAGGGGATGTGAGTGACAGCCGCTCATAGCAGCCGAGGTGTGGGCAGCATTCCTGGCCCGGCCCGGCCCGGCCCGGCCCGGCCCGTCCCGTCCCAGCCTGGCCAAGCCCGGCCCGGCCAGGCCAGGAGCTGCTGTGCTGATAACCATCTCCTCAGAGCTTCCGCTGGCCTCACACGCAGCCACGGGCTGGTGGTGTCGAGCAACAGAACATCGTGTCCTGCCGGGGCGGGCTGGAGTCGACCTGCTGTCCTCCTGCAGGCATCTCACTTCCACCTATTAAGAGGTTTTTTTTTTCACTTGGGGGGGAAAAATGTGCGAGGCGATGCCCCCTAGTGGAAAAAACTCCTTAATGCTGACTTCTTGTTTTGAACTCATCTCTGGCTATGAAGCGCTTCAGTCTCCTGTTCCTTAGAACAGCACATAGCAATGTGGATAAATCTGTAATAAGTTCATGCTGGGCCTTCGTTTTTTTAGCAATGCCAGAGGCTGCACCCTGTCCAGATTAAAGCATCCTGACATCTGTTTGGGATTTTCAACAATTGACAGCATGCATGATCCCCAGAGGATGAATCATGTTCGATTGCACCACCTTGTGATGTTTTGCTAAACATTTGTGCAACGGTGTGACAGCTCCCCACCAAAAACCTTTACCAACGTATTGACACATACACACACATGAACTCCAGGCAGGTCAAACTCTCACTTCATCCAACACGTGGTTTTACGCTTTATTTCTGTTTCTTCAGAGTGTCAGCTCTCTTTATTGCTGCTTTTCAGGCAGGGTTAGGGTTAGATGGCTGCTTGCTGTTGGAATTTATATGCTCACTTTCCACTGTGATTAGTATTGGATTACACATTACACTGTAGCATGCAGCTGTGGGGAAATATAGGCAGGTAGTATGAAGTAATGCATCCATCCATCCATCCATTATATTACCTGCTTTGTACTCAGCAACATGGCAGGGGTGTGCTGGAGCACACCCAGGACAGGTCACCAGTCCGTGCTGCGACACACTGAACAGCTGTGTGGCTCGATAATGCATAAAATAAAACAATATGTTAGCATATTTTGCTGCTTTTTAGTTCGCTGCATGTGGGCTCTGCCCCACATCGTGAAAAATTGCCGGACCTTTTGTTCGCGTTGCTCTCATTAACCCCGCCCCCAGCGTCTGACGTCATTGGTTCGCACCCATGGCCCAGCAAAGACCAGCGCTCACTCTCACACCTAGAGCCTCTAATCGATGTTATTGCGTGATTTTCGGACGGTGTGAGGAAACCAGAGTACCTGGATAACTTCGGTCAATGATTGCCAGGAGCCCACCCTCCTTCCTCATCCTCCTCCCCCTCCCACCACAGTGCTCGTCCAGCAGTGAGTGGGTGTGTGGGAGCGGGCGTGTTTCTCCGCCTCCTGTCAGGGGCTGCGCCTCCTCCAGCCCGTGGCCTCATGTTGCAGTAGTCTAAATGTGGTCACAGCTGTGAAGCTGACCCGCCTCCGGTGCGCTCCGGCGGACTCTGCCTGCTCCCCACCACCATGCCCTGCACCTTCTCCTACAAGCCGCCCTGCTGCTCCGGAGACCCGGCCCGGGGCTGGGAGCGGCTCCCGGACCAGGACCGGGAGCGGGACGCGGCCCGGGGCTGGGAGCCGGTACCGGACCGGGACCGGGGCAGGGTCCGGGTCCGGGGAGTGCCGATGCTCTCCTGCCGGACACGGTGCAGGTAACGAGGCCGTCAGAGGCAGCTGCGCGTCTAGGTCACCGGAGGAAACTACTGAAACTTACCAATGGTGCATAACCGATAGTAACTGAAGACCGCGCCACATCCCCTGTGCGGTACAGCGATCGGCTCTGATTAAGTTTTAAATCTGAAATGATGAACGTGTCGAGTCAGCCATGCAGCATATGTGCTAATAGTGCTCATGCACGCGGTTTATGGATGGATTCAGAATTGATTGCACCAAAGAAGTTATGGAAAGATAGTCGTAACAAATGTTTCTATGCATGCTCTGAACCACTAGAAGGGAACCTCTTATCTGTCTGATAGTTTATCTCTCTCTCTCTCTCTCTCTCTCTCTCTCTCTCTCTCTCTCTCTCTCTCTCTCTCTCTCTCTCTCTCTCTCTCTCTCTCTCTCTCTCTCTCTCTCTCTCTCTCTATATATATATATATATATATATATATATATATATATATATATATATATATATATATATATATATATGCGTGTGTGTATGTCTGTCTGTGTAAGCTTGTAAAGCATTGTAGCATGTTATGAATGCTCCAAACCCTTCTTTTAATTTACAACTTCACCAGTATGATTGCTATTCATGATCTGCAATTATTCACTGCGGGTCATTTTACCAACGTGGCTACTACAGCAAACAGACCAGAAGTGAGGACATAGTTTTTGTGCAGAGTGAAATCCCTCCATTTAATTTCAATTGAAATGTATTGAAATATAGTTACAATTTGCACTGGGGCAACTGTGTTTCGCAAGTTCTACTATAGTATGAATGCGTCTGAACTGCTGGCTGAGCAGGGGGACCGTGTAGGGTTGCCCCTGCTACCAATGTGTGAATGGGAGTGACTGGGTGAACGTAACTCACCCCTGTAAAGGCCTGTGAGTAGTCATGGGGACCAAAATAGTACTATATAAGAACCGGTCAATTTACTGTATTCTAAATCTGTCACATCCATCACATGTATTGCGTTACTGTGTGACCTGTGGCGATTGCCTGCCGTCACTGGAGACGTGACTGCTGGTCTGCTGGACGTGGCCTCGTCCCGAGGCCCTCCTCACCCCGTGACGTGCTGCGCTGCCTGCCTGCCTGGCTGCCTGCGGCCAAGCCTCTCCCACGCGCTCCGCGGCCTGACCTAGATCACGGCTCTAATGTTCCTGGTATGACTAGGAGTGGTGACAGGTTATTTTATACCATCTGCCCCAGATTCCTGCGCTGAGCCCGTGGAAGCGGGTGGCGTGATTAATTGAGCAACCGGTGTCTTTTCCCAGGTTTTTCTGTTATCCTTTCACTAGTTACGTAGGGGGGATGGGTCGGAAAGAATCAGAGAGGGGGTGAAAAAAAAAAAACGAAGGAGAAAAATGATTCTCCCCAGGAGAGTTGAGAGTCCTGAAACCGAAGAGATGAATTCTAACCTGACCTCATCTCTCTTCCCTCTCACAGGGCCTCTGGAACCAATGTTGCTGCCATCGATAACAAAATTGAACAGGCAATGGTGAGTAGTTCATTCATCACTATTCAAAACATTTTGCTTTGCTTTTTAGTTGAAAGCACGGGCAGTGGGTATTCAGGTACGTTATGGCCAGTCACACTCCTTTCTTAGCTGGCCTCAAGTCATTGTGACTGTGCTTTGTATTCAGGGTAGCTCCTACAGCCAGAGCTTGAGCTGCTATTGACTTATGTCTCTGCCTGTGAGAACTATAGGGTCTTTATATCTCTGTCTGTATTTGCCTTTAAGCATCAACACACAGCCAGAATGGATGAATGTATGGACAAACAAAGCTGTTAGTGTGGAGCTTCTCTCAGTCTGGACCTGATAAATCGTGTACTCTGTTGCCTCCGGGCTGATCCTATATGTTGTTCCATGTCGCGCTCTGCCTCTGCTGCAGGACCTGGTGAAAAGCCATTTGATGTATGCAGTGCGGGAAGAGGTGGAGGTCTTGAAGGAGCAGATCAAGGAGCTGTTTGAGAGGAACTCTGTGCTGGAGAGGGAGAACGCCGTGTTGAAATCCCTGGCCAACAGCGAGCAGCTGTCTCAGCTGTCCTCCCAGGCCGCCGCCGGCTCCAGCACCACGCCTCCCCAGCAAGGACTCAGCCTGGCTCCGCCCCAGGCCCAGGCCCAGGCCCAGGCTCAGGCCCAGGCTCAGGCCCAGGCCCAGGCTCAGGCCCAGGCCCAGGCTCAGGCCCAGGCCCAGGCTCAGGCCCAGGCCCAGGCCCAGGCTCAACCCCTACCCCCAACCCAGCCTCAAACCCAGGCCCAAGCCCAGCCCCAACCCCAGGCCCAGCTTCTCCCCAAACCCCAACAGCTCCAGACTCAGCCTCAGCTTGATCCTGGTCAACAACAACATCAACAACAACATCAACAACAACATCAACAACAACAACAACAGCAACAACTGCAACCCAACGTCACCTCTGCTTGAAGTGCATCTGCCCTGCTCCGCAACGGGCAGGAAAAAAAAAAAGAAAAAGAAGAGCATCTTCTCTACAACTTATTACAATTAGTGTATGTGAAATTAAAAAGAAGAAAAAGAAACTTATGTCTTCTTAGCCACCAGCTTGACCACAAAGTACAGTGCTTGTGTGTGTGTGCGTGCATGTGTGTGTGTGTGTGTGTGTGCGTATGTGTGTGTCAAAGTCTGAGTGAGTTTGCAAGCAAGCGTGACTGTGAAATCTAAGTGTGTATGCCTCTGTACTGTGGGCCTTTCCAGTGTTAAAGCAATCAACTAGAGAGAGAGAGAGAGAGTGACAGAAGGTCTGTGAGGAGACAGGGTGTCGGGCGAGCTCAGGGTGGCGTCTCCTCCATCCTGACTCTGCCCCTGGCTCGGTGAAGCTCGTGGATTTCTTTTCTTGGACCCGGGCCCCCCACCTGACCCGACCCGACCTGAGACCGGCCCCAACCACGGCCACGGAAAGGGGGAGGGCTTCACCTCACACAAGGGACAAAACGGGCACAGGATTGTCAAAAGAAAAAAAAAAAGAGAGAGAGCGAGAGAGAGAGAGCAATTATTTTTGTAAATGAGAGATAATTGAGTGGGTGAAGGGGTATTTCAGCCTTGCTGTTTCACGTTGTAAAGAAGTGGGAGAGAGTTTCAGAGCGTCACACCGCTGCCGTTACTTTTACATCGAGTCCAACCCTTGCATTGGTCTTTTGAGTTCTACTGTTGAGTGTTTTTATTTATTACAGGGCTGCTATTTTCACCTATGAACAATTTCACGAAACCCGTCTGACAGTAGCCTGGTGACTTGGTTCCTTCTTTTCCTTCACAACGTGTCCACCGATTGGCCGCACTTCCCAGGGGCAACGCTTCACATTTGTCCAAAACGTAGGCAAACGACGACGAAAAAGAAGGTCCGGCAAAATGTGTAACACTAACTCGACGTATAATCTCTGCAAGTTGCCAATTCATAGCTCGAGTCAAGATCCAGTATGAATGTACATGTTTGTATAGTGTAAAGTATTAAGAGCCTTGATAGGTGACTCACCTGTTGACATCAAATCTGAACATGAGCCTGCAGGGGGCGCTAAATGAAGATGTAGTTCTGTCAATTTTCTCTTAAAAAAAAAAAACAACAGAAAAGAATTAGTGTTGCCTCACCCCCTCCTCCTTTCCCCCCTCGTGCTAGGGCAGAGGGGGCGTGAGGGGGGGAAAGCTGTGAAATCATTCAACCTACTTTGTAACCAAAGATGCAAAGCTGTGTAAAAATTGATTATTTTTAAATGCACACATGTATTTTTTTTTTGTTTTTTTTTTTGTTACTTCCTCCTTCACAAAATATTTTGTTGCTGTTCGGCATGTTCTGCATGATCTGTAATCTTCAAACCACTTTCTTACCTCATTTTTATTCAGCACTCTTATTGTAAGATAGTCTGTGAACAGTGTAAATGGGGAAAAATGATGCAGAGCAGGCGGCAGAGAGAAAAATAACCTAGTGTTACTGACACTAGTCACAGAAAAATGAAGTGAGCCATGTTTTGTTCATTTAAATGGTGTTTGAATTTCATATGCCAATAGTTTTGTTACATTGCAAATTTTAATGTATTTAAATAAAAGCAATATTCAGATTCCAAAATGTGCCTGTTTCTTTATGGATTCCAGGCATTTCACTGCTAACTGGAAAACTGCCTGAAATGTTAGGTCACACACACACACACACACACACACACACACACACACACACACACACACACACACACACACACACACACACACACAACCTTGTACCAAAGCCCAGATATACTCCAGTATGCATACCATGTGACAGAGGGTGGAGGTGTGAAGTTTCACAGCTAGATGGCACTGTTTGATCACGAACTGATTTGACCAGAAAACTTGTTTATTTGAAGAAACATTATAAAACAATTCTTAAAAACTCATAAATCGTCAAGAGAGGGCACGGAGAGCACACGTGCCTCTCGTCTCTTTGAAAAGAAACACTCTGAAGCAGCCTTTAAAAACCACGCTCCGAAGAGCTCCCCCCCTCGCAGCCGCTGGACATCCATGATAAAAACGGTCGAGGACAATGATATGAACGATGAGCAGGAGCTTTTTTTTTTTTCTTTAAAAAAACCGAACCCTTCCCATGAATCTCAGGGTTCTCATCGCGTGCAATGTTGCACTCATGCCCCTCTCCCCTCCCCCTCCAGTCCGGTCCGGTCCGGTGGGCACAGTCACTGAGGGGCTGAGGTGGCTGGGGTTCACTGGGTGGGTCTGAGGGCGTCTCGGCTCGGCCTCTGGCTCCCGCCGGTCCGGCTACACCACGGTGACGAAGCGGCTGCCTTTGGGGCTCTGTGCGGTGGCGGCGCGCTTGTCCTTGAGGATGCGGAATCGCTCGTTCAAGGTCAGCGACGTTTGCTGCGGAGAGGAAGTCACACTTCAGTGAGGCCCCGCCCCTTCTTTAAGAACACGTGCATTCAATCTGGGAACGTGTGGGTCTCGGAGGGGTCCTCACCGGTTTGCCCACGCTGTTGATGTCGAACTGAAGGGCGACTCCTTTAGGTACCTTCTTCTCCAGAGGCTCCACCTTGACGGGGGCGGAGCTGGTGGCGGGGGGATGCAGGGTCCAGGCAGTGGGAGGCCTGAGAAGATAAAGGTCATCACCAACACAAATTAATAAACATACCCAGGCAAAGGTTCCCCCGAGTGACCTCTAAAAGCGGGGTGTGATATTTACTCTGGCTGAGTCCTGGCAGTGGGGTTGTCAATTGACACTGTCAAGATTCCATTGCTGGTAGAAGACGAGCGCCACCTGGTGGCAGAGCAAAAGAAACATCATTAGAGACTCTGCAGGGATCCTTTAATTAATTTCAATTCCCTTTTAAGACTTTTAGAGACCTTTTAAATAACATTAAAACCTCATTATCATTTCAAGATGTTATCAGCAACACAACCTTGACTTATTAAACACTTTGCAGTTAAACGTATAGAGCACAACCATACAACAGAGGTCAGATCAGCTGGGAAGGAACAAAGCTCCAAGGAATGAATTTAACACCTATTAAAATATCAAATGACATCAAATGACACTCTGACTCTCAGTTGTTCACCATTAATACTACATACAATCCACCAGACTGCTGAGAAAAAGCTGAATACCAACAAAATGAATACCTCGCAAAATCATGATTGAGACTTTCCAATATTTCTAAAGGGCTTTAATTTTCCCTACCAACCTTTCAAGACCTGATAGACACCCTGATCATGAAGTACAAATAGCACACAATGGCCTTTCTCTCTACATGGAATGCACTTCAATATCATGTCCTCATTTCTATCTCACACACACACACACGCTACTCACTGGCGAGTTCTGATTGGAGGAGAACGAGCGTTTGGCTTCGGCACCTGTGCTTGGACCTGTAGACAACACAACGGGCAGTGAGCACAGGTGAGGTCTGCACATCGAGAGGTTCAAGTCGTGCTTTAACACAAAACGTATGGGAGAGAGGTGAGAGCCTGCCACACATCGCCTTAACTGACCAAACATCTCAACAGACCCCACCTTGAGTCCTCTGCGGATGAGGAACGTGGCCTGGCGCGCTTCCCTCTGAGCCTGGTGGACGGGCGGCAGCGGTCTGTACACGGGCGACAAACGTGCTGCCTGATTAACCAGCATCCGGATCGCTCTACCTTCTGGCACCCTCCACGGAGTCCACAGCCAGATACGGCATCAGGCCAGTGTGCGAGTGCTCCTCACCGGCGCTGCAGCTGGAACGGCCTCCTGGCCAGCGGGCCGGCCTGGCCTCTCTGTGGGTCGGGCTGCCTGTAAGGCCGCCTCGGCACCTCTGTCTTCCTGTACTGGGCCTCGGGCCGCTGAATGAACGTCTTTATTTTCTGCCTTGTTTTCTGAAAAAAAAAAAAGGGGGGGGCGGAGGTTGCAACAGGGCAACATGAGCCAGAAAGTCGCGGAGACAAATCGTGCACAGATTACTGAGGCGAGGTTCTGTGTGCAGGAAACGAGTCAAGTTAGATACTGCCAACAATCTATGGTTTGACGTCTGAAGTGAAATGCGCCTCGACACTGAAAGGGACAGATAAGGCGGATCAGTCGCTTCATCTGCAGCTCAGAAAAAGGACGCGAAAGCCTCCGTTATTAATCTGAATGCTGAAGACAACTCTGAAAGGTACGAGACCACGTTAATGACTCCCCACGGGGCATGGCACTGCGGTTCATTAAGTGTGTAAAACATCACAAACACGGATTAAAAAAGAAAGCGAAGAGGGAAATTGCGGCGGGCTGTGGCAAATCAAAATTGCGACCGCAGATTCTCGTGGTGCCCTGCCATCCTTGAACGGATCGGCACGTAAGTGGAGATGGGGAAACAAAGTGGAAAAGATCCCGAGGAGGTCATCTGGAGCAGACAGCATCAGGGGCGGCCGACAAAAGGAGCTAGCGGCTCCTGGATACCATACGGCGTCGGAGGATGCCTGTTGCCTGGCAACGGGATGCAGAGGAAAGTGCATCTGGGTGTGAACGAGGATGGGGAGACCCGAGGAGGGCCGGGAGGAGCACAGTCAGCTGGAGTCAGCTAATGATTGAGGGCTAGCAAGCGAGCCAGGCTTGGGTTAGCATGACAAGAATTAATATCGCACCAAAGCTAGAACGCTGTCGTTCCTGAGAATCTCTTCGCAGGCACACGCCGATAGTGTCATTACAGTCTCATCAACGCTGAAAGTTTTTAATTTTGTGTTTTCGCTCCTCTAATGACCCTGATAAACACCAAACAAGGCCCATAGCTCAAATCAGGCAGAATATTCAGAGTGTATTATGATCACGAGAAAGCTGCCCAGCCCTGTCTGATAAAGGATTAAAGATCAGCTTTTCCCCCATCTCTGGTCACAAGCCAGAGAGTCCAGAATTCATAGCTCGCCCGCTCTAAGAAATGAGATTATTCTTAATTTCTGTCCTGTCTACTGGGCTGACCCCATTCAAAGCTGCCAGCTGCCAGACCGGCCATTCACAGGGGCAGACGTGATGTAACCAGAGCTGTCAGAGAGCCGCAAAGATAATAGTCTCTCGCACACAGGAGGCGAAGCTTGGCTTCATTATTGTTGGCGGACGGTTATAGACGGCCTCTGTTTTATTCATGGGATCCGATCAGGACGAGGAGGTTTGTTCTGTGCCGAGATAAGAACAGATCACATCGTTCCCATCTCAGTCCCATCAGCAGACAAACGCTGTCGGGTTATTTATCAACTGACATGATACACTGTGGAAACACCGTCACCTCAGAGCATGGAGCTTCTGAGAATGACTCCCATGCACCCTGGCTTCCTCTCACAGTCCAAAAACATACATTTTTAGGCTGACCTTTTGCCCCTAGGAGTACAGTAAGTGTGAGAACTGGCCACCGTCCCCTAAATCACAGATCCTGAGTCAGTGATGAACGTGTGCCAGCTGTCAAAGCCTGGTCCACCTCGGCTTTGTGTCGACCATAACATTAACACAACAGCTGCGATCTCAATCAATCAAATTACGTCACTTTATGTCTGAGACATTTGAGAACCCTCGGCCAACC
Source organism: Karalla daura (assembly GCA_029224185.1). NCBI lineage: Eukaryota > Metazoa > Chordata > Actinopteri > Chaetodontiformes > Leiognathidae > Karalla > Karalla daura. The sequence goes on from CM055197.1 coordinate 11,231,862, forward strand.
TCTGCCTCCACAGCCAAGACTTGATTCGATTATCATGACTCCCACTTGTGCCGATGTTTTCTCTTTTAGGGGGTAATGAAATGAAGCACTGAAGTCGAGAACTCGTCCCGACATTCGACCGACATGCACATCAAGGAAACACACCGGGGTGAAATGACGCCTAACACCCGTGACCCATTCATCTGCACCCTCAGGCTTTACCCTCTCCCTCCCCTCTCACTCCTCTCACCCCCAGATGGAGGAGTCCAAATGGCAGTCCTCATAAATTATGCCACATTCCAGTGCAGGCTGCAAGTTGACACCCAGTGCCCCCTTCAACATGCTGGCAGAGAGTGTCGATGATGTTTAACTTTCTCTGCATCTGAACTAATGGGTTGAAAACTATATCATATAGACCCTAGGAACCTGAGCACTGTTCAGCAAAACACGCATACATCATCTATTCGCTATATAGCCTTCATTTTTTAGGTCAGTCTAGCTTATCCATTCAGAGTTAACCTCAGGGCAATGTTTTACAGTGACAAGCATGGTCCGTATAGTCACTGCTATTATCTTCCAATAGCTTTTTATTTTGATGTAACCGCAGAACAGGGATTCTCACATCCTGCTTCCTCCAGAAATGGCAGCCTGTCACACTGAGGCCGAGCCTCTCAGTTCGCAGCCTTTTATTTCCCCTTTATGCGAGACAAATTACTTAATCACATGTAACACAAACAACTCCATAAGTTTAACCACCATAATTTTGGTGGCCTTCATGTTTGTCTCGGATCCTCCGTTTAATAAATGTCATCTTTCACACTTACTGTAGAGTGTTTTATCACTCCGCACACAGCACAGCCGCCTTTGATTCAGAAATGTTGCATCTCTCACATCTCTCTGCTAATCACCGTGACCTGTCACAATGTCTTTCCCTGACCAGAGACTGGCCGCAACAATGCTCGCACCTGCAGCGATATCACCACTGCCCAGCGGCTCGCTGCTTTCTGTATCACACTCAGTACAGCCTGTTCCCTCTATTCAAGGACAGAGCGTCATATCTTATCCAACCCACACAAAATACCCTCCTCTGTTCAGGCTCGATGGCCCAAAATCATTCATTTGACGACACTGAATTCAACTGGACCAAAGTAGAAAAAAATCTCGACCTGGTCCTTTTTCCCTAGGGACTTACTGAACCTAGGGAGGGGTCCATCTTGGTGGGGGCCCCTGTGTGTGTGTGTGTGTGTGTGTGTGTGTGTGTGTGTGTTTACCTGGTTAACAGCTACTCTGCTGAACGTCCCAGCTCGTTTGAGCAGGGCAGCCGGTCTCCGGGCAGCCAGTCCTGTGATCACCCCCTGACCCCTCCGCCGGCCCGGGACAGGAGGCACCCTCCTGGCTCTGAAGTTCGTCGCTCCTCCATGGGGCACGACGCCTCCTGACGAAGACAGTAATAGTGATATTACACACGTGTAGTCTCGGTTAGATATGGGGCAGGCAAACAAAAGCAGACACACACACACACCTCCTCCTCCTCCTCTCTGGAGAGCTCCGGGAGTCCTCCCCTTTATCTGGGTTAACTGGCCTTTCTTCTTGACTGGTCGTCGGCTCACAGTGGCCTGTCTCTTTCTGAACTGTTGCTCTTTTTTGTTCAACCGAATGATGTCATCTGTGAAAGATGCAACAACAAACAAGCATGTGTAAATAATCATCGCCGGACACTCGATCAGTGGCTACCGTGTCATAATAACTCTTATAATACTCTGAGGTTAGCCTCAGAGGAGCTTACTTACCTAAGGACATGTCGACTTTATCAGGGGCCGCTGGTCTCCTCCGCCCGGTGGTAAAACCATATTTGTTCATACTTAAAACCACGACAAAACTGTCCACAGTGTATCGATGAAAAAACAACAAAACAGTGCCAGAGGATCGTCCGTCGAAGCTAGCTCAGCGCTACGACAGGCACGACACTCCTCCTAACGTAAACGGCGCTGCGCATGCGCCGCAAGCACGTCGCCTGTGCCTTGTGGGAAATGTAGTTGTGACGAAGAAAAACACAATTACGAAACCCCCCACGCCAGCGTGCTTTCATAACCGGTTGTGTAAAGAGGAGAAACACCAAATGCGTTACGTGTTCTTTTAGAGAGGACTGTAAAAACAAAACAGCGTCGTCGACGGACACTTTAATCATCTCTTCCGCAGTGACTGCACGGGTCATTCATTGTATGCTGCAGCGCATCTGGTGCAAAAGGTAAGTTCTCAACACTTTCAATGAAAAGTCTTCTCGGTTTTCCATTACATAGTATCTGGCTTAGAATGCACCCCCTAGCCACACACCCACACACACTCGCACACACAAATAAGTGCGTCTTGCCACTCTTGATTCCATGCAGGGTCTATAAAACGTGCGTTGAGATGAGTTCTTCACGATTACTTTGTTTTCTGTTCAGCTCATCTTTACCCCCTGCACCCAGTTTGTTGCTGAAGCTTCTTGACCAGAGGCCAGTCACCAGGTCCTTCATCGGTACCTCCATCATGTCTGATAAGAAACGCAAGGCCCCCTCTGCTGCTGACTCCAAAGGACCCAGCTCCAAGCAGCTGAAGGTGGCTCCCAAGAAGGAGAAGGTGGAGCGGGCTGCAGGATGGCTGCAGGGCAACGTGACCGAGCAGAGGACAGAGAAGAAGGAGATGAAGTTCAACAAAAAGCGCCTGCGCTACATATCTGACACGGAGAAGATCAAGCAGGGCTCAGAGGGTGTCCTGTACTGGATGTCAAGAGACCAGAGAGTACAAGGTGGACTTTGAAATACCTACCGATACTTCAGCCCACGGTGTCTCTCCATGTGTCTGCCTGTTGAAATGTTTTCTCTCCGGGTTTCAGACAATTGGGCGCTGATCCACGCCCAGCGACTTGCCATCAAGGAGAACCTTCCCCTGCATGTCTGCTTCTGCCTGGTCGTGCCAAAGTCGGAGCTGTCCACGCTGAGACATTACAGCTTCATGCTGACAGGACTGAAGGAAGTCGCAGAGGTAGTACCTGCACTACAACCCCCACTTCCAGAAGCACACCAATCCAGTGGTCCATGTTCAATTCATATTACTATAAAAAAATTTACATGTATTTTATAGTACAGTCAGTGCAAGTAAGCAAGCAGTCTGCTGACTCTGTTAAGTTAATCATGCAGCAGATACCTAGTGTTTTAAGCTGTGAAGAATCTGAATCCACTGAGTCTAACTGATTATAGTCATTTGTCATTTTTGTGACTCTTATTTTGTTTAACGTCAAGCTGTGATGGATGGATAAATACATTGGGGAGGTTCCCTACAGAATATTCAGACATCATTAAATAGGCAATCAACTTTAGGTGCATTTATAGCCTTAAGGTGTCAAGCCTTTACATAGATATACTGGTTGATGCAATCAGTGATCTCACACTTTCTATGATATCACATTAAACAAGCCTTCTTCATGTATTTGGGCTTGACCAATGATAATCAACTGATTTGATGAAAACTACTGTATATCCCAAAAGTTTATTAGTTTTTGGTTTTGCTGATGTAGTACAGTTAGTTATGCCACTTTTTTCCAGTGGTTCCAGATCCAGGCACTAACACCCAAAACCACGTGTGTGAGCCTCACCTGTGTTGTTTCACTTTTCTCCATCAGGAATGCAAAAGCTTAGACATCCAGTTCCACCTACTGCAAGGTTCAGCCGGGGAGCTCCTCCCTGGGTTTGTGTCAGACCGCAGCCTCGGGGCCGTGGTGACAGACTTCTGCCCTCTCAGAGAGCCCCTGCAGTGGTTGGAGGACGTCAAGAAGAAGCTTCCAGAAGACGTCCCCTTCATACAGGTACCAGGTCTGATAGGCGGCTCTGTTGCACATGCTGCTGGATGTCACTGCCATAATTCTCTTTTGTCCATCCCTGGTGATTGAGCAATTTCATTCATTCATTTAGCTCTTATACAATTTCCCCTGGCATTTCTTCCATATCTCTCACATTGGTCTACTCTCTTGCTTTCTATATCCAGGTGGATACCCACAACATTGTCCCCTGCTGGGTAGCGTCCCCCAAACTTGAATACGCCGCCAGGACCATTAGAGGCAAAATCACCAAACTGTTGCCAGAGTTCCTCACCGATTTCCCTCTGGTAGAGAAACACCCTCACACAGCCGCAAGAACCGCCAAAGTGAGTATGTCGGAGCAGTGAAGGGCATTTCCAGGATGCTGTGAAAAGAAACATAATATTGTAAGGAGAAGGATGAGACTGTGCATTTATGTTTTAGCCTCACGTCCAAGGACTTTTGGATCCGAGATGATACAAAACCATCATAATTTGTCTTCTCCATAAAAATGCTCATTGCCTTGGAAGTGTTTTTTTTTCTTTTTTAAGATCAATACAAACAGGCTGTCAGTTAGTGCACTCTTGTGAGCGCTGAAGTCGCAAAGCAGCAGTAAATCATTTCCTTTCAACCTTCAGCAGCTCCCCTCCCCTGCACTTTATTTATTGAAGAGTGAATACAAACAGTACTCTCCTCCTCCTTCTGTCCAAAAGTTTCAGTTTCCTTCACGCCTCTAAATATTTAAGGCACGCCAGTGTGTGTGCTTTCACTGCAGCGCTGTGATTGATATGCCGTTCACTGGCTTGATCCTCCTGATAACGCAACCAAGGTGAAAGGCTCAGGACTTTTCTTCACCTCTTTTGAAATGTGCCGTGCTCCACAAAACCACAGTGCATGCCTAATCTCATCACTGTCAGCTGTGGCCTCCGCTGAATCCTTCCCTCTCCTCCCACCTTCACTCTCCAGCCGGTCGACTGGGACGAAACCTTGGCCGGCCTGCAGCTTGACAAAACAGTGGGGGAGACGGAGTGGGCGAAGCCAGGCTCCGGGGCAGGGATGGCCATGCTGGAGTCCTTCATTGACGTGAGACTGAAGATTTTTGACTCCCAACGCAACGATCCGAACGCTGCTGCCCTCAGCCAGCTCTCGCCCTGGATCCGCTTCGGTCAGTAGTCTCCTCTGGAACATGAGTGACAGATGATTGACCCGTGGTTTCAAATCAGATCACTCAAATTTCCCACATAGTACACAGTACTCCATAGTTGTACTATAGTATTATGTTATTTTGCATGAGCAGTGCATGCTTTTATTTCTTATTCTTATCGTTTGCTTTTCATGAGCCTCAAACTGTTGTAACGGTCATTTTCAAGTTCAGATGTTCTCGATCCAGTTTTCTGTCCGGCTCAGCACATTACTGAAGATGCTTATTATAAATAATGAGAAGAAAGACCTTGAGAATGAACACTAGTGCCTGAAAGGACCTCTACTTGGAAATACCAGAACTAAGCTGGTTTCTACTGTCAAAGTAAAAAAAAAAAACGGCGTCCTACACATCAGTAACCTGTCCACTCACAGTGCTGACACAGCTGTTAAACTGGTGCTACCCGCCTGTGACAGAAACATCTAGAAGGGCAACAACAAGCTTGTATCTCATTCATAATTGAAGTTGTGGAGAAATTTGACATCCTCGTCTCCTCACCCTGTCCGCCTTCATCTGCCTCCCATGACGCCTCTTCATCCCACCAGGACAACTGTCAGCCCAGCGTGTGGCGCTGCAGGTTCAGCACATCGGGAAGAGCACGGGTCTGACGGTCTCCTCCTTCATCGAGGAGCTGGTGGTGCGCAGGGAGCTGACCGACAACTTCTGCTTCTACAACAAGAAATACGACAAAGTGGAAGGTCGGCCGAGACGTCCTTCGACTCCATCCGGCTCGCCCTGAGCGGACGAGCATTTAAAATGATCACCGATCTTGTCGTTTTCTTATATGCTGTGTTGTGTGCTGTTCCTCAGGTGCGTACGAGTGGGCTCAGAAAACGTTGAAAGATCACGCCAAAGACAAGAGGCCGTACCTGTACACGCGAGAGCAGCTGGAGAAAGCAAAGACGCATGATAAGCTCTGGAATGGTGCTCAGGTAGGTCTAAAAGACTGCAGCGATGGCTGAGTCCGCTGTTCCTGTGCCATGTGAAACGTTGTTTCTTACTGCTGTCTTTCTGCTTCATGTCTCCATTAGTACCAGATGGTCACTGAGGGGAAGATGCATGGCTTCCTGAGGATGTACTGGGCCAAAAAGATCCTGGAGTGGACCTCCTCTCCAGAGGAGGCGCTCTCGGTCGCTCTGTACCTCAATGACCGCTACTCGCTGGACGGCCAGGACCCTAATGGCTTCGTCGGTGAGGACCGAGGTTCAGGTTTTGTGGAACGCTGATATGTCTCCTGTATCCCCCACTCATCACCGTGTTTGCTCCATCTCCTCTCCAGGTTGTATGTGGTCTATTTGCGGCATCCACGACCAGGGCTGGGCCGAGAGAGCCGTTTTCGGCAAGATCCGCTACATGAACTACAAAGGCTGCCTCAGGAAATTTGACGTGGCGCGTTTCGAGAGAAAGTACTGTCCTAAAAACCTTTGAAGTCTAAAATGTTCTTGAAGGGTAGGAATAAAATGCCTGACAGACTGCAGCTCCTGCACCCTCTCCTCAGGGAACCTTTGTGCAGCCTCTGTAGCAGCGGCCTCTTCTTCCTGCCTTTGTTCTTCCCCCCTGACTTTTGTCCAAAATACTCATTTTCATATGGCCAGAACTGTTTCCATGACTGCATGTGCAGACCTCAGGCTATCAACACTGTAGGCCTTTTTATCTGCTTAGCGCCTGAAAGGTGTTACTTGACCCATCTGTACACTATCATATGTGGTGCCTTTTTAAGACTTTTTCATTTTCCTTTTATATTATGTCTGTATTTACTTTTTGTTTTTTGTGTGCTACACATGCTGTTTTGTAAGAGTAACTGAGAATCTTTAAGAAAGCTGTTTTTATACTTAAGTGTTTCTTAATGAGTTTTATTTGCTTGAAAGCTGAACCCTGCCTCTTCTTCTTCTTCTTCAGACTTCATTGATTATTCTTTACGCAGACATGTACGTCCACCCACGCTCACTTGACATTGATTACAACCAAATGAAGCATTGTTGTAAAGAAACTGAGTGGTCGGTTACAAGCGATAAACATTTTAGTGTGTTGATCGCTGCTGTCCAAACACTCCAGCCGCTAAATGCTCCTTAAGGCAAAATGTCAAACAGAAGAGACAGTATTTACAGTATCAAGAGTTCACATGCACCCAGATACAGCTCCGTTCAATGACGCTTTACTGAGCAACAATTAATTGAAGATACAGACACGTAATACAGGGCCTAATTAACTTTGTGCCCAGAAATGGATAACAACAATCCCTTTAGGTAACAACACACTTTACACTTCTTCACAGATTAATAATAGTATGGAACGTCTTCGTTGCCATGGGCCCTTTCATCATACCTGTTCAGGGAAAAGCGATATACATCCAAAATTGTGCTTTCTTGTGCAAATTAGTCGCTGTTCCAGGGAATATGGATATTATTAAGGAATGATATGTTATACTGTAATTTACTGGTTTAAGGTCCTCGGCGCTTAAAAATAGTTCCTATCGCACTGGCTATCTGCCTTCAAAGGCTGCTGTAGATTAAAAGAAAATCAGCTCTTGCTAAGAAAGGGGAATGAAAAGCAGCAGGACTATGAGTCAGTTTAAGGACAAGAACTGAGTTTTCATACAGGACTTATTTTCCATGAGAGAAGTACGGTTGCAAAGCCTAGCTATGCAGAGTAGCCACTTTAAACAGAGAGGATTTTCGCAGTGTGTTTATTCGAAATGCCCTCATGTCATCCATGAGAAGCCGCCACATTTCCTCACATAATTCAAGCAGAGGTCGTGTAATGATGGAAGCAATCGTGTCTTTTCCCCTGTGCCATTACCAAGTGGCCTAATCTCACCAGCACTGAATCCTATGAAGAGCTATTTGCAACTGGTGGCTGAACAGATGAGATGTCTATATTTAGATATCACTCCTGCACAACTGTAAACAGATGTCCCTGTGAAGGAATGGACGAGGGGATGCCACTGAGGGTAGATGGGTCAGGCCCAAAAACAGAGCAAGAGGAGAAACTCTAGGAAATATATTTTATTAATATCGTGATGCAAAAAAAATACAGTCAAATATAAAGAATAAATGTCCTTTTTCTTTTTAGTTTTTGCTATTTTAGAAAAATCAGTTTACAAAACAAATGTATAATTTTCATAAGGAAAAAGTTGTGAGTACGGACAAACTATCCTCTACAAAAGCATCCAAAGCTTTGCTCAGCCTCTTTAATCCGAGGTCTTTAACAGCAGCAAAAGCTCTAGGCGTACTCACCAGTTCACCAGACAAGACAAAAACCAGACTGAAGACGAGACACTCGGCCCAGACACATAAAGGAGGTGACCAGCACCATTACACATAATAGTCTCATGATAAACAAATAGAATCACAAACTCTGGTACAGTGCTCGGACACCTTGCAACTACAATGTCAGAGAGAGGAGACGGCTTGATCAGGGCCGCCTGCATCCCCCCACAACGTTGCAACCCAATGGTCTGGTCCGCTTGTGGCTGGAGCAATAAATGGTCACACAATGGCAGCACTGTTTTGCCCGAGGGACCGGAAAGGTCCACACAGGTTCCCGGCTGTGTCACCTGCCCACTCTCCCATGCACCCGAGCCTGCAGTTACCCGGAGCACAAGGGAAACTGACCTCCATGCCAGCAAGCTAACTCCATGTGGCGTTTGTAGCCAGTAGCCAGCACCTTGGCTTACTAACATAGGCAAGTGAAATTGCACATTTCAGTCCCATGTTGTGTATGTATTAGGATTGTTCTCTCCAGTGTTGAAAGACGAGGCCTAATGAAGCACTTCAGCCGGGTGCATTAACATCATCACAAATGCAAGATCATCAACCTACTTCCTTTCTCTTTTGTGAAAATACTGTAGGGCAATAGCAGAGAGAAGTACAGAGAGAACATTGTCACAGTTCACAGATCTTTGGATGGGTCGCAGGTGGGTTTGAAAGCTTGCGCTGGCAATTAATTAAAGTCGGTAACAAGTGAAAGTGGCTTAGTTTAACTACATTTCATAACAAGCCACCCAACGGTTGCATTTCACTACACACCAAACATGACATTCAGAGTAATTCCAGTCAGCACATGCAGCTTGAGCTGTTCACAAATTAATGGCGGACAATAATATGATTGCAACATATGTAAAAGACAAGCATGTAGAGCACACAGCGCTAGTATTTGCCGAGTCCGGTTTACATCACTCTTGCAAATGAGGTCCTCCTGAGCTCGGATGTAATTAAGCACCATCACAAAACCCCATGTCTACTCTGCCTAATTAAATGCACCCTCAGTAGTGGATAAAAACAATCCCTTGAGGTATTTGCGCATTTTACAGTATGGAACCTCTTCCAACGGGCTCTTCTGTAGCGTATTTACAGCAGAGCAGATTTACTGTACGTCTCCCAAGATCGTGCATTGTTGTGCTAATTGGCTGGAACCAGTTGGCATCGGTACACGGAGTAAGGATATTACAGTGAGATATGATCACAGCTGGGAACTCCATCCATCCATTACCTACACACATTATACCTTAACGTGTCGTGGTGTCTGCTGGGAAACAGGTCGACACGCAATTTATCTGAACGTGGAAAATCAGAAAGCCTGAAGAGAACCCACCCAGACAGAGAACATGCAGACGGTGAGAAGACAGTGTAAGCCACAGCTTTACTGTGTCGCTGAGCTATGAACTGGTGATGAGAAACAGAGAAGAATACAGAAAGTCATTAGGATTTATCCCCCCGAGGACCTTAAACGTGCATAAAAAAATTGCTTTGCAATCCATCAAACAGCTGTATGAATGTATCAGCGTGGAACAAACTACGGTGTGATATTGTAGTCCTCGGAGCCACTTGAAAACATGGGGAAAATGCAATCACTGCAGAGCTCCTCCGTCCTGAGATTTACCTGTCTTTGGTGAAATAGCTTGTGTATAAATTGAGTGGAGAGCTAATCTCACCCCACTGAGACTGGTACAACAAAGAGAGAATGAAAACAGTGAAGCGGTGCCAGAGTTTAATCAATGTGCAGTTGATATAACCCTTTTTCCCTTTTATCTAGCAACATTTACAGTCTACGAATTACTTTTTGCTTACACCGACGCCGGCTGTATGTAAGTACATTTTCCCTGCACGAGCCCACTGCACCAGGTAGCTGCGTGTGGAATAATGTCGTGGCACAACCTTGACACTCCAATACTGGTCCGTACAAGCAATTTACAGGAGTGAGAGAGAGAGAAAATGCCTTCAAATGGTGTTCCTTACATTATCATTCACTGGCCCCGCTTCTTTATGAGGAAATTCATTCCTCACAGGCCCACATCTGCCCTGGAATCTGTGGGCATGTATTAGTATTCAGACTTTCTCCCTCTAACATTTTCCATCTATTCATTCTCTATGCCCATTACTGCTGTGTATGGCCAGACGGGCAGGGAGATGGTGAGCACGATGCGGCGGGACAACGAATGGCATGTGTTATGTTAAAATTTCTAATTAACCTGCATGTCTGTGGGCTGGGCAGACGACTCCCTCTCTCTCTCTCTCTCTCTCTCTCTCTCTCTCTCTCTCTCTCTCTCATATTCACACACACACTCAGGTAACACACATAGCTCACAGAAAAAAAAACCTTATTTAATGTTATTTCCTGGGAGACACCGATGCTAAACACTCTGTAATAAGGTGCATTCACCATAATAAGTATTCACCGATATAGAACCACGGATGATCATTATTAACACCTGGCATGTGGCACCACAATAATTGTACTTTCAGTTATAAGCTGCTTAGATATCTTAAGACCTTCTGTCAGGTTAGACCTTATCCACATAGAAAAAGTTGATATGAAAGCTTGAAAAAATGCAGCAACCTTCGTGCTCTTACTCTTTAACACTTTCACTGACCTAAAACCGTCTTCAAGCAATCTGTTATCACTGAGTATCTTAATTTGAATCACTGTACATACTCTGTTGTGATCATATATGATTGAAATTGTGTAGCTTAATGGGAAATTACCACTCTGAAGTAAATGTGATTCTTCTTCTTCTTAACTGACTGTGAAAAGCTTCAGATTTCAACATGGAGAGCCGTGCTCCAAACTGTCAGCAACACTGTCCAGGTGACCTTCTCATTCTGTTGTCTTCGTCACAAACTGCTCAGCCTTGTAAAACTGATAAGCACTGGGCGTTGTGTGTATCTTAACCTTTGGTTGACAAAGACATAGGACAGTTCCCACCTCCAGTTTCCATAGTTACCACACGGGTGTATAGCCAGATACGGCCAACAAAAAAGAGAAAATATTCGATTAATTTACAAGGTTGCATTTTCTGTGATGACGTCACAATGGAAGAAACTTGTCTGCTCCATATGATTGATGGTAAACTGCTGTGGTACCTCCATGTTAAGATCGACTGCACTAAATGTATAAATATTACATTTCTCAGCATGACGCTGATGTTTACTTTATCTAGTTGAAGGGAGTCTGGGCAGAAGCTGCTGCTGCGGAGCTGTGTTAGCTTTGCAGCCAGTGTAGACACAGTGTCAGTGTTCAGGGCAATTTAATCAAATGTGATAGAGAAATGCCACAGTTTCCAATGAGTCGGTAAAGTTCAGGAGAAAACGCAATCAGTGAGATGTTTTGCAAACGCGGCAGCCCCAAATGCGGGTATCTGAAGTCGCTTAAATCAATCATGCTAATCGCTTCAACGCTATTAATTGATTTGAAGTGTTTCGCTCCCATTTCATTATGTTCATAAGCTCGGCGAGTCACCGTGAAGTCGCAGATGGTTTAAAACCAAACAATGAGCTGAAAGATGCTGAGACACTCCGAGGAGCAGCGCAGGCGGGCAATCATTCTCTGCTGTAAGCGATTGCTTTCCCATCACTGTTAATTTAGCCGTACTCATTCAACAGCGCTACACAGAGCCGCACGTAGACACAGTGGTGCTCTCTGACACCAGCGTGGCACCACGCTGACGTTAATAATGCTACGTGCCGGTGTGTGAACCACCTCCACCGTCCCATTCAAACTCGTGAGAAATACAAAGTAGAGATGAGGTTTATTGTACTGTCATTCTTACAGACCTCTGTGTACCTTTAGGAACTTCACAGTCTCGTAGGCCCGCTGCCCCTGGATGTATGCCTCTGCCTCCACAGGCAGCCTCCGGGGCTCATAGTGAATTCCAGCGTGATCCGTGGAGCAGTCGGACTGAGCCGCTAATGGAGCCACAGACAAAGCCCTGTGTCTCTGCCCAGGACTCCAGGTCAAGGACATGACGGTCTCACATCTTCTCTATCTTTTTTTTTTTGCCCCACAACCGCTAAAGACTGACCTTCCAGCTCTCTGGTCAGACTGTCAGTGTCAGAGTCAGGAGTCGTCCTAACAATACGCTCCAGCCCTGTCTCATTATGAAGCACCTCACATCATCTTCTCTGCTGTGAATCATACCTACTCCGCCATATCATTCTCACAAAGACACGCTTTCATGTCTCTTCATATTACCTCCTCCTCTTGTCTCATATGGTCAATGTGCTGAAGCGCCATCCCCCATAATCTGCTGCATTTACATTGTGTCAATTTATGTTGCACATTGACAACATTGTGAATTTGTACTGACTTCATATTGTGTGTCAAAACATGTCAGGATGATGCATATTTATAACTTAAGACAAACTCACAAACAAGTGACGCATTGACAGAAGCTTCAGTTTATTTCTTATTATCTCACTACTCCTGCTGAGCATCACATTGACTTTTTAATGTTTCCAATTCAGGGATTTTACAGTTTTCACCGTGGTCCAATTACCACATGTGGGCTTGTGTCTGTGAATGAAAGTCAAACTCTTTTCTCATTTGGTTTGATTTGTGCTTTAATTTCACAATATCTACATTCTTCTCACGATTCCCGAAAGTGAATAAAAAGCTTCATGTTGTCATTTCTTCGTGTGATACCAACAACTTCCACTCATGAATGTATGTCATATCTGAGGTGATCCCGGGAAGTGGCTATTTCTGGATGTGTGTTGTGTTACAGTGGTGGATGCTGTGCATTGATTGCCATTCATTAGCATTGGTGTGGCACAGCGAGAACAAAGTGGTTTGCTCAGTATACCCATCCAGCTTTCTTCTCTTGCTGTGTTATCAATCCAGTGATTAATAGCCTCAGCTTCTTGTAACCACGTCTCCGGTTGGTTAAACTACTTTTTCCCCTGCGCTGCGCGTCACCAGAAGTTGAGATGAGACAGCCCGGTGGAAAGATTCCCGCGGCTCCTGGCACATCCCATCACTCATGAATAACTCGAGTTGTTTGCGCAACACTCTGGCTGCGATGTTTCCGCAGAAGTTATTTCTATCCTGTAGCTGGTAACTTGATAGGAGTCGCGAACATGGAAACAAGAGAGGTGAGTCATTACACTCAATTGTTTCCAAGTCTAGAGTGGAGATAAGAACTGAAACACCTCACCAACCACGTCGAATCACTTGAAATCACACTCGAATCTTCCCCGTTGTGGGCTGAACAAAAGCATATTCTTTTCTACTCTATTCTATCACATTCTGCAGCTCAAGGGTACTCAGGAATAGAAGCAGAAGAAAAACAGATGGGCTTTCATTAATTAACAGTGCTTCAACAGAACCTGTGCATTAGCAAACTAAGCTAAGCAATACAATGCAATGACAGTCTGATGTTTTACTATCATATATCAGCAATATCCATCTCCTTCTACAATCAATCAAATGTATTCCTTTAATGGCCTTGTGGTACAATGCAGAATTAGTAGTGTTGTACATATGAATGAACGCACATTAGTCGGAGCAATGTGTGTTGAAATGTGTCGTATGGAACAATCCCGCCTTGAGAGTTTTCACATTACATTTATGAGTACTTGTGAAAGGCTGGCTATAAATAGTGTCGACGGACCATCTCAAGTGTCTTTTCCTGCTTCAGTCAATTGCCTTCAATTTTCACCACCTGTTCGTTCACAGCCAAGTGTTAACCAGGCACTATTGTGCGTTCGTTCTTTGTTGTGAAAGCCTGTTAATGTCATAGCTGTGCAGCGGTGAATAGGCAAGGCTGTCACATTATACAATGCACACACAGTGTATGGAATAAATAAATCCAGCTTGTACACAAATAAAGACACTTTCTTTCACCACGGTTGGTCCACGGTATAAAAAAAATGCCGTTGTATCATTTATATGATAATTTCATTGTTCACATGAACATTATGTTGCGCAATTTTATCTTTATCCTTTTTTTTTATTTACACAGGATGCGGTCCTGTTTGGTCCTCTCTCGAAATTGGTTTTGACTGTAGATGCTGCTGTAGGTCTTCCAGATGCTAACACAGAGTGTCCAGCATGTAATATGATTATTTTCCTTCAATACTTTACCGCAGGCTTGTCACACAGCCTTTCCTCTCAGCGATTGCAGGGCATCTACATCTTACATCTTCCTACTGTTTGGGCCTGAGAGCCTCCCATTTAAGAGTCAACAAGCAAATGCCTTTTAGTCGGCCCAGAACAGTGTCAATGCTGTGTGGCAATGCGATGTAGTAACTGTGCATGCCAAAGGACATGATTCACATAATTTCCACTTTCATTAGACCATTCAATTCCCACTTGTTTCCTGCATGGGTTACATTTCCTCGCTTCCTTTTAATTTGTCCACTCTGGGATTTAATTTCCTCTTGGCCCAGACAGCCTAACAGTAGCTCAAATCAATTTCATAGAGTTGGGTGTTCCCTCGCTCAGAGTGCTGCGGTGGGTCAGCTGTAAGGTGGAGCGTCTCTGCCAGCCGTTGGAATAACAGGTGATGTGGCTGAACATCTCTCTGAACCTGGTGGACATGAGGTTGTAGAGGATGGGGTTGATGGCAGAGCTCAGGTAGAAACAGACCCCAGAGATTATGTGGACGTGTTCGAAGACCTTGAGGTGCAGCTCTGAGAAATGGTCCATGTAGCTCCACATTAAGCGGTCGACGTGGAAAGGAGCCCAGCAGAGTCCAAACACAATCACCAGAACACCTGAGCAGGCCAGAGGGACAGGACAGGTGAGTACCAGCTGCCAAAAACACAACCATGATACTACTGGACATGATTCAGAGCATCTATCTGGTCACTAGAGTGAGACCGGCAAGAAGAGAGAAAGCTGGGACTGTAAGTGTGTTTCCATTGCCTCTAAAACTGCACAAAACCTAAATATCTCAATAAAAAACTGGTAATGGAAACACACAAGTGTCGACCAACTATAGCAAAAACATTTTTGTGCTTTCATGATGTGGTTTTTCTGACATGTCATGTATGGCAAAAGTGAAATGGAGACACTTTTATAGTATACGTCAACTGACATGACATGGAGGGTCACATGACCCTTTCTGAATCAAATTAAAATATCAAATTAAACCACTGAAATGCAACATGCTTTGGACGTCCATCATCCATAAAGGGGCATTGTTTAATATTTTTTGATTTATTACCCAAAATCAATATCTGTATATATATGTTATCATTGGTGTATTATGACCCCCACTGATAATCTTAAGAAAGAATTTTAGATTTGTTGATACGTTTGACGGGTTAGCCAATATGGAAGCACCATGCCAAGATCAAGATCTGCCATCTTGAAACTACAGCCGCCAGCAAGGGACAAACAGAGTCACTACACGTTTTCTCTGCGAGACCCGGAGGAGAAGATGGTTACACTAGCGTTGTCAAGACTTTAGGATAGACGACGGTTACCATAGATGCAAAACATGTTGGAAAAAGTGAGGCGCTCGAGCCCACTATTGGTTTGAATGTGATACACGATCTTAACGCTAGATGGGAGTAAATCCTACATAATTTCTTTTTAAAGCAGAGTCTTGATACGTGATGTTGCCAGAAGACTTTTCAAGGGTTGAGAGTCATGTGCAAACACCCTTCAGTGAAAACATCTACAAGAGGCAATTGTACTGTAGCAAAGTTTCCAAAGTATCACTTTTACTTAATTAAAAACTGTAAAGCAATTGCAGCTTGTGATTTTGTGTAATAGTATGGAAACAAGGGTGTATGGGCATAAAATGGATGTAAAGCTCAAATACAAAATGTCATTTATTTTCACGCCTCCCAGATCAAAGGAATGCTTAATTGGATTGACACCTACACAGCATTTTGGTGATCTGCAGGTTCCGTTTACTCAGCTTGTGCTTGTGGGACATAGAGAGTCCTTCTGATCCGAAACTGTTCCCGGTGCTCACGGTGGTCAGACTCCTCTCCCTGTGCAACTGAATGCCAATGAGCAGGTAGAGGATGCTGATGATCAGCATGGGGAGCAGGAAGAAGACCACCGTGGAGATCAAGATGATCAGGTTGTACATCCAGGTCGGCTTGACTACATCTGAGCATGAAAACATAGCAAAGGGTCAGGATGTACATGCCTGAATTGGCTTTACATGCCAATGTAAAACAATGTAGGTAACACTTTATAATAACTATCCATCATAACTAGTTCATAGATTATTAGTAAGCTGCTAAGGAGTTATGAATGACTTGTTAAGTGTTTGTGAACAGTTTGTTAAGGGTTTATAATGATGCTTATAGATAATAAATAACTTACAAGCTGTTAGTTAACAGCTATAACTGACTTGTTAATGGTATGTTCCTGATTTATAACTATACCTTATAAATTAATAATACATTATGAACAAGTTATTAATGAATTACTTACTAATGACTTGTATACTTGACTAGTATCAGATAATAGTTCATATATGTTACTGGGATGTTATTCTAAAGTTGCAACTATTCCTTATTTACTAACAGTTAATAAATGAGTTATTATAATGTGTTACCAAAACATGTATATTCTTAAGATATCTCAGTGTACTGTTTTGGTTGACAATCATAGTTTTTCAAACAACGCGCCACAATTATTTCTTGTGACTTTTCCTCAAGAGAATTTCTATCTATCTCTTTCTGGGGATGTGAATTTACATAATGCCACAGCTCATGAATTATTAAGATAAAGCATTACCATTGAATCTGCTGAACGCTGCAATATTAGGATTGTCAGTGTTAGCATTTTAGCATGCTAACACAAGAGCCCAAAACATGCATGTGCATCTTTAAGGCCGTAAAAACCAGACTCAAGGTCTCTACTCACAGCAGATAGCGGATCGGGGAAACTGCCGTCCGAACTTTGGGGGCAGCACCTTGATCCCATGCAGGCTGGTGTTGGGCACAGCGCATAGCATGGACAGCAGCCACAGCACGAGGATGACCTTCTTAGCGTGCGCCCGCGTGGTAATGTGTTTGACTTTGAGCGGGTGCACCACGGCCACGTAGCGCTCCACGCTGAGCGCCGTGACGTTGAGGATGGAGGCGAAGCAGACGGTCTCGAAGAGGAAGGTCTTGAAGTAGCAGCCGCCCTCCCCAAGCAGGAAGGGGTAGTTCTCCCACAGGTCGTACAGCTCCAGCGGCATTCCCAGCAGCAGCACCAGCAGGTCGGACACAGCCAGGCTCAGCAGGTAGTAGTTGGTGGGTGTCTGCATCACCTTGTAGTGCAGGATCACCACGGAGGTCAGCGAGTTTCCCATCACGCCCACCAGCAGGATCGCAACGTAGGTGATGCAGACAGGCAGAAAGACCGGGGACCTCGGTGGCCCGAGGTACCTGGCCAGGTACTCCTCCTCATTCAGGCACAGGTCGTCAAGCTCCTGTGCTGTAGCATTCGCCAACACCCAGGAGATGTTCATCCCACACACCACGGCAGCCCCGGGGCAGCCTGTGGCGCCAGTGGTGAAAAGAGCTGCGAGGGAGCAGTTCAGCTCCGGCATGTCGCTGACCTGCAAGAAGGCGACTTGGTTTCTAATCACATTGGACAGGATCAGGAAGCAGAGGTGTGTTTAAAAGGCATACTCTAGCTGTTTTACACATTAAATTCACAAGATTCTAACTGACCCTGTCAACTGATTCAAAAGTGTAAGGACAAAACTGTAGGATCTAAATGTTGCACACAACAGTCCAATATGAAGAATGTTGATATCTCAACATTTGCTTCATTTCATTTATTCTCCTTGTTAACTGTGTCTGAACCTGAATGTGCAGCAACACCAAACTGATGTCCCTAAAACGCTCTATGATCCTTCAGCGGTGCGTATTCCTTAATCTGTGCCCACCGGACACGGAATAAAATTAAAATGTGAGAATGTGATTAACAGTAGACACAGAGAGAGAGAGAGACCCAGTGTTAACGCAAATGGATTTTTAATTCCTGCAGTCAGTTTTTTTTGTATTTCTCCAAACACTAAATCTGGAGAAACAGGAGAAACTATTGCTTAAGTGCAACTGTACTAGAGTCAAAAAGTCACATTGAGTGACATCTTAATGCCGGTAGGCTAATTTGCACCCTCAGGTCACTTTTATTTAATCATCAACATCATTAATCACACGCAACAGAGTAAACACTCTGTGAAATGATTAAAAAAATGACCTTCAAGAAAGAATGCTTAATAGGTAAAAAAATAAATAGATGAATAAATGGATAACACCTCAGGAAAAGGGACAAAGGAGGGAACCTACAGTGAGCAGATAATTGTTACCAAGCAGCGGTAACTTGACCATAGCAACAAGCAAAAATTTAATCCAAAAGAAAAAAAAAAAACACACGGAGGCAATGTACAAATCAAAAGCCCATCAGTCTGGGAATGAAAGACACAACACTGTAGCATTGATTGAGATGTTTGACCCAACTATTCATGCTCTCCAAACAATTATGTCCCCGCACAAAAAACAGGAAAGTTTAATAGTTCAACCAAGCAGGATTTGTTGGGGACTGACTTATCAGTTCAATGTCAAAAAACTTAGCCATCTAACCTCATGTCAGGATCAAATAGTAATAATAGTAAGAAAAGACACACACCTGGGGTTTGTGGTCTCCTTGAATTCGTTTCCCTCTTTTGATTCACAAGATAAACAAGCTCTGGAGAAATGTGAGAAGATTGCTGATCATCATGTGTCTCTGCATCCTGGGCAAAGAATTTCCTCCACTTTATCTTGACTGCCTTAGAGCTCCAGTGCGTCATGGGTTCCTTGACTTCCCGCATTTGAGCGGAGTGGAGTTCACCCCACCTCTCCCTCTCTCTCTCTCTCTCTCTCTCTCTCTCTCTCTCCCTCTCTCTCTTTCACTCCCTCTCTCTCTCCCTCCCTTGCTCTTTCTCAGATAATAGCGTTTGCAGCCTGGACCATCCTTCTGTATCGCCAACTTCTTTTCATCCTCTTTCATCCCTCACTCTCTTTCACACCAGCTCTCAATCACCTGGCTATTTACACCTATACAGACTCTGAATCTCGTCCTCTTCTCATTCCATTACTTTTTCCCATTGAGAGGCCACGGGTTGCAGCAATGTGAAAATCAAAGCCGAGATTGCATTGACCCCGGAACCTCTGGCCTGATCAACTACAATGAAAGAAACAAACAACTCAGAGGTCTTCTTGAGGACACAACACTGCACTTCTGTATGTTCCAAAACTGCCTTGGTTTAAGTACAAAACCTGCAGCAAATGCAAAATAATATATGTTATAAACACGCTAATGAAGTGTAACATCTGATTTGCATTGTAGTCGTAAGTGTTCAGATTCTTGTGATATTTCATACAAATATAAATATTTACTGGCTCTCTTTACTCTCTGATGGTTCCCTGACTGACATGTTTCAGCAGGCTGAATTGCCATTTCCACCTCAGAATAAATTGCGGTACCTCATCATCAGGTCAGAATTTTAATTTGGTAGATTCATTGGATCGTGATTAAAACTAATTGGCAATACTCGTGTCACTAATTACTTTAGCCAATGAAATTACATTTCTCAATTTGTTTCTCTTTCTGCTGCCAGGATGACGTGAAGAAAACTGGCTCTGTTTTTGTTTTTTTTCTCATATAAAACTCTGAGGATGGCAAGCTTTACTGTGTTTCCACACCTTTTTTTTTTGGCAAGCATGATCACCCCTCAGTCATGGCAGCCATGAGATAAACAGCGGAAATAAATCTTTTATGTTACTAAACATTAAACCTGGACCGTTCAGCACTATATTCAGCATTTGTCCCCATGCTGTGCAGACAAACTGGCACAAGTTGAATGAGTGTGTGTGTGTGTGTGTGGGGAGGGGTATCAGTGAGAACGCAGCCTCACAGGCATACAGTATGTGATTCAAGCTTTGAATCAAACCAGAGAGCTCTGCCGTCCCTTAGCAACCTCTTTTCTCCTGAGCTGAAACTGGAGGTGTTATCCACCATAGTGACACTCAGGCCCAACACGAAGAGACGTCCATGTTATTTTAGAAGCATATTGTCTATTGGTCCAGGGAAAAAAATTCTCCTAAAGATATTTATACTCTTCACCATGAGCCAGATTTGGCACATGTATGTGAACACTCGTGAGAAAAACATTTGAATCCGTTAGAGCGAGATGAATACCGATGAATATTTGCCCTGCAGCACAAAAAAAGCCTGATAAATAACAAGAACAGGAACTTTAATATTCATGCACGTGTACAGAGGAGGACTGAGGAAACATTTGCTGTGCTGAGGACTGCTTGGCTAACAGAGCAGCCCGACAAAAAACATCCTCTTGGACATTTACAGACAAGCAGGGACCAGAATACTGTGTGCAATAAATCATCTGCAGAGCTTTTGTCAGAGGGCAGAAATTTCCCAGTTTTGGCCGACTGCACACGCCTGTGTGACTGTCTCTGGCACCCCAATCTCCCCGCTGCCCCACCTCCCTCTGCAGTGGAGTCTAATTCAATCAGAGCTTTTAATCCCAGTCGCAGGGGGTCAATACTTCAGCGGCAGGAAACCACATATCCTCCCAATGGTGCCTCCATTTAGTCTAGCATTAATTGGGCTTCTGTGGTTGGACTGATTGAGACAAAAAGCTTTTGACTGTGACGAGCTCACTTAACGTCATGCCAAGTCTACACTGCCTTCACCAAAAATAAAAAATACTATAAACACTGTGGTATAAGTCCACTGAAGCATGTGATAATACAGCTGAAGTAAATACTGGCCAGCTGTAATGTGTCTTAATGCTCTGGCTTTGTATTTCAGTTTTCAGTCTCAAACTTTCTGTGAAAGAGTTCACACTTTCTGTGTGGAGTTCACATGTTGTGTGTGTAGGTTGCATTTCCCCTCCACAGTCCAGAAATATCCATGTTTGGGCTTGTTTGAGACTTTTGAAATTTGCTCCTAGGTGTGAATGTTAGTGTGAAGTATATGTGTGTATGCACTGTGAAGGAACTGTAACTCCTGGGTGTATTCCTTCTACTTCTGCATGCTGGAGAATAGCAGACCCCTATAGACACTGTTAGGGTACAGATGGGGTCAGTTTATGGACTGATGGATGGTGTGATAATGCCATGTTTTGAGTGGATGTTTTCAGGGAAGATGATGGTTTTGTCTTAAAAAAATCATTGATATAACAAACATGACTTGTGCATGTATAGAAAAAAAAACAGTGGTTTGTACAATCGGTGGTTTTGGCAATCTTCGCCAGGCTCCTCAACTGTACAAATTGTCATTATTTCTGCAATGTTGGGTGGAGAAATTGCTCTTGGCCTGTGATATTGCCACAGATAGACAGTGTTAGTCCAGCTGTATTAGGTGTATGAGAGACCAGTGAGTGAAAATTGAAACTGGAGAAACCTGACCCTCGGTTGGAGCAATGCTATCAATCAACTGTACATGCTGAGCTTCTGTCATGACTACCATGGCAACTATAGGCCTCAGTCTCATAACCTTGAATACAGGTTGTGAGACCCTGCCTTTGTCGACATCCTGTTTTTCTGTGGAGGATTGATTGTATTCGAGACTTTGTGTTACACATGGCCTGACGGTACTATTCTCGTGGGGGCTCCTATTGAAGGAGAGGCCTCGACACTGGAGAAACTTTCCTAATTTTTCTGTTTGAGACACCAGAGACATAGCAGGGCTGTGTGTGTTTGCTTTTTACAATTGTATCTGTGAGGACAGATCTTCAACTATTGTGCCCCAGCTTTTGGTCGGGTCAGACCACAGATTATCTATCAACACCGCACGCAGTGTGTCCAGAGCGTTCCTGTCTAAGCCGTGCACAACCTTCAGAAGCTCCACAAGGAGCTCCTATTAAATTCTGTCCTGAATCTAACAGTGTCTAAACCTGTTTATGTAGGTTTTGTGGTCTTTGTGGCGGAAGAATAATAAAAAGACTGAAGGAAACAGACACCCATGGGGCGTTTTGTTGTTTTGTCTGGAGTTGTAAGACAGATTTATTTTAGTTGTGTATGGTTCTACTTGGGTAGATGAGTGGTTAGCACTGATTCGTCACAGCAAGAAGGACCAGGGTTTGACTCCCAGTCAGACCAAGAGGGTCTCTCTGTCTGGAGTCTCTGTGTCTGCGGTGTCCTTCTCCTACAGTCCAAAAATATGCATTAAGATTGATTGGAGACTCTAAATTGCACCAAAGTGAGACTAAATGATGTGACTGGTGACCAGGCCAGGTGCCCTCACCCGTTGTGGATATGTTCCATCCCAGAAAGCAGGTCAGGTGATGGATGGATGGTCCTTCTCAGGCTACACCTGCGCCCGTGAGTCAGCATGAAGGAGCGCGGCGTGTTCGCTGGTATATTTCAGTGGATATACTCTCACCCTCGTAACTGACAAACCAATTACGTTAATGTGGAGTCTTTAAAAGGGCGAAGAGGCTTTCCACTGCTCTTCTTCTTGTGAATATTCATTGACACAATTACACTTCCCCATAATCCACTTCTCCTCTTCAAGCATGTTGCTTTTTACCACACTGTAAACCAACCTCCAGCTAATCCATTAATCTGCAGTATGTCCATACGGTATGTAATTGGGTGTCACATAATTGTGTTTCCCAGTGAGGTAATAGCATCCATTTTTAATTTTTTAGAGAAAGGGCTTTATCAATGCTTGCATTAAAATTACCTTGGAAAAACAAATTGAGGCGCATGGTTCATTCTTGTCCAAAAAGAAGGCAAATAAAAGAGCCTTTGTTCAGAGTTAATTACGGATAGCTTTTAATGAAAGGTCTTTATTCATGAATTTATAGCGAAGCAGCAGGACACTTAGACGCTGGCATTTTTACAGCAGCAAATGCAGCTATCTCTAAACAAACCTGACATTTAAGAGCACTCTCCCGACGTCTCTAATTGCATCTTTAACATACATTTGCAGGAGAGTGTCTCCACTTTTCAACAAGGCGGTCTATTAAAGAGTCCAGTGGAGCAGTCCTCAGTGTTGCGTGCCCACCCTGTGCGTCTGTCCTGTCAGAGCAGCACGGAGTCCATTATGGGCGGACAGCCGGCAGGACAGGATGCATCCCTACATCGAGCTGCGACTGGTGGCTCGTCTGACGTGTAGCCGCCGGGTGCACCACAGGGAAATCCTCCCGATAGACACGCACGATTTTATCAACTCTGTGACTGCTTCACTTTGATTCCAGACAGCACGAATGTGTAAAGCGACATGGATGGGAAGGTCCAAGGGTGAGATTGGAAATAATGTTTAGACAAAGCACAGGGGCACAGCATACAAGCTCAATGACGTCATCATATCATATCAAAATATTAAAATGATATCAGCACCTATGGAGCTGAGTAGCAGTGTATTAACAAAACACCAAATGTTCTAAAACACTGTATTTTGTGACCAGTTCTTTCAGGATTTGCTGCGCCTCTTCTTTGTGCCATTTTACAGTGATTGATAATAAACCAGACATTAGTCAGAGCTCTATTTGTGGAAAGCATCTGCAGAGAAACTATCGGCAAGTGCTGTGACAACTCAGGAGGACGTTATCAGTAGTAGTTTAGGTCCCCAGTATGAAATCAATCAAAAGCTAATGGGGAAAGGCAGGGTAAGTTACAGTCTGAGTATTTCCTTTATTTATCTTCTTTCTTTTAGGATTTTTTTTTCTCTTTGAAGATGGAGACTACAGGGGGTTTGAGTTAATGGGAAGGGTTTGTTTTTATTTTTTATACAAAGCAACAATAACAGCATGCAACAAACATGATTCATGGCACCTCACTGACTGCAGCAGCAATTTATTGTTGCTCTCCTGTACAGTTGAGAGACTCAAACAAGACAGAAGAAATGAAGGAAGGACACAATCAAGTCAGCAATCCTGACTAAGACCCTGATCAGACCGCTAGTCATAACTTACTTTTGACAGATCTGGACAGACTTTACAAAGTCTTGACAAGCTAAATTCTGGAGGTGGTTTGAAATACTTTCCAATTAGATTTACACACAGAGATCTACGTCTCAGTTCAGACACGCTGGCAGCTTAAATTGGATTTACAAGGAGCCTTGCATCGCTTGCAATGTGACACACAACATCCAGGAGCGATAGAAATGCATCAGGACACCTCAGCCTGATCGCAGCCTCTACAGAGCAGCGTGGAGGTCAAAACACAGGGCAACTGTCCTCTGCTGAGAGAGAGAGAGAGAGAGAGAGAGAGAGAGAGAGAGAGAGTGAGAGAGAGAGAGAGACAGGGAGAGGTCCCCAGTCTAAACATGATTCAAACTGGGACCTTCTTGCTTTGAGGCCACCTACCATTCAACATCGAAAAAAAGCGTCAATGAAAAAGATAAGGCTTCAAAACTATTGCATCTTGCAGTTCTACCATAATGCACAGCAAAACCCTTACTTTAAGTATACTTTGTCTAGTTATTGTCGACATCTCCAGATTGAATTCATACAATGCTTTTTGCATTTCAAACATGAGCTCAGGTGCCTATTTTCTGTTGAACCCTACAACTATTATTGCTATTACGCTATCATTATGTGATATTTATCATCAAATGAGCAACAACTTTGCAGCTTAACAGCTTCATCGTGTGGGTGTCCATCTCTCAAGTTCAGCCCCAAAACACCCAGGCTGCAGCTGTTTTCACAGCTTGAGTTGCGCACATTGCAACAGAGTTACACAGTCTTTATGAGGAAAATCAATGGTTTGCACTGTTATTTACTACACAAACTGGGAAAATAATGTTGAATTTTTTTTTTACATCACCATGTCTAACCCCAAAATAGAGAAGCATTGTGTTTTTCTTGCAGGTGTGAGTGGGTTCGCTTGGAATCCAAAATACCATAAATATAATAACACGTACACAAACCTTTCAAAAGAGAAGTTTTTGCCACAATCCAAAAACAGTTCTCCTAATGAGGAGGCCTCTCTGGATCTGGTATGAACTTGTTGTGTCCTTCAAGGCCATTTGACGTAATGCAGCTTGATACACACACCATCCCCATGGTACGGCTGCCTTGTGTGAATCCGATAACAGTGTTGAAAAAAGATCCATGCTCATACATTTATATGAGCCGAGCCGCTGCAAATAGCTGTATTTTTGTTTATTTTTCGTTTACTCCCCCCGCTCCACAGCAAACACCAGTGACCCCTCTACTTGTGTAAACCTATCAACGGCATTACAAACACTGCTTAGGACACTGAGAATGGAGGAGCCTGCAAAACAATATTACAGCGTTTCAACTCGACAGCCTAAAAAGAAAAAAAACGTGTTTATCAAAGTATAAATTATACATTTGCGTCGTGGTGATGTGACACCGTGTAGCGCGGTCGGAGTTATATAAATTCGCGACAGGCTTGTCGTGGCTGCTTCATTAAGCACCGAGATAGTGTCTGAATGTGAAACAGAAAGCTGCGTCTGACAGCGGACCGGAAGACTCCAGGGTGACCTCACACAGCCCCGGAGTCATGCAGGATGTATGATGGAGGTGGGAGCTGCAAGCCCTGCACGCTACTACTACGACTGCTGCTGCTACTGCTGCAGCTCAGCTTACCCCCACCCCTCCCTCCCTCTCTCCCGACAGCTCAAAGTGCTGTAATCCATAATTATGTTTATCCCCTGTTTTGCAGAGGCTGTTAGACTTCCTGTCAGAGCGGCGCTGACTGCGTGGAGAGGGCCGCGGTGACACCCTGTCGTATCCCTGCCTCTCTGCGCCGCCGCGACCGTGGTTTACAGAGGGGTGCGCAGCTGTTGATGTTTGCTCACTTCAAAAGATGAATATTTAATGTATGTTGCGGGCGAGTGGGGTCCAGACGTTCCCAGCTGCTGCGATCATCGGGAGGAACGTGCAGGCGGCGCAGTGAGCAATTCCCAAGTGGGGGAAACGATTGTGAAACAGAGCAATAAAGTGAAGTAGCGGCAGCGAAGAAGAGATCAACATTCTCACGGTCCGTACGGGGCCTTTCACAATATCCATCCATCCATTATCTCACAGAGATAAGAAAAGAGAAGATAAGGCAAGACAGTAATTAAGTACAGCAGCCAAAAATGATAAAAACAGTTCACAAAAATCAACCAAATATACATTCCTAACCATATACAAGAGTCCACAAAGAAAAATAGCAATAATAGTTCGGTAATACTATTTCTAGCTTAGGGAAAGCTATTTCCAAGGCAGGTAATACACCCTGGACAGGTTGTCAGCCTGTCATAGGACACACACGCACACATATATCATTCATTCTCCCTCCTCGCTCAATGCAGAGCCTCCATTCAGTCCAAACATGCATGTTTGTGAGTGTGGGAAGAAACCAGAGGAAAACCCACGCAGACACAGGGAGAACATTGAACCAGGGACCTACTTGCTGTGAGCGCTATTCACTGCACATCACCTCTGTGTCAGTCCGCCTGCTAAATCACAGTAGGAGGATGGGTCAGGTGTACACGCTGGAAATCTGCCCTGCCTCGCTCAAGTTATGAACTGAGACTGTTTTCAGGGCGAATCGATGATGACTGCCTGTATTCTACGTTGCTGTTGTTGTTGTTGTTGTTACTTGCTCCGGTTGCTCAGCTGTGTGTGATAGAAGTCCAGTTTACAGCCTCAAACATGAGCCCCTGGATCTGCCTCCACCTTTCACGAGCCTGGGTTCAGTGCACTAACTCAATCCTCCATGTCCTACAGCCGTCACAATAACATGACAGCTTTGAGTGCAGGCCCAGTTCTCAGGGGACGCTGGGAGGCACTGAAGTCTTTATTCTGGGCTTTTGGCTGAGGCCATACAACAACGACAAAAAAAGAGGGGGAAAAAAAAGAAAAAGAAACAAACAAATCCCTCATTTAGCTCTGTCACCCATCTGGCCTTTTCAACCCAGTCGGTCACATTTATTCTGAAAATTGTTCCTGCTCGGCAGTCAGACTGACACCGTGTCCTGACGTGCGCGGCTCGTACCTCGCCATGTGAAACGTATGCTAATTCCTGCAGCGCGCTGTTGGAGTTGTCAGTGAAAAAGAGGAACTGTACGTTTGTTTTTTTTTTTGCTCTGACGAGGAGTGATTGGCTGCAATGAGTCAATGCTCAGCGGATCTCACCCCCAGAGGGAAATCATGTCTGCCAGTAACTGCACTGACCTTAAAACTCTTGATGTTTTACTGTAAGCAACATATTAAAAAACAGATACATTTCACGCACACACACACACACAAAAGACTTTCTCAAGCTTCAGTTTTTACAATAAAAGTTAACAGGGCTAACCACTCAAATGCTGTGTGGCAAAGGTTTTTTGGTTTTATAATAGATACGTGATGGTCTGCACCTTGTTAATATCGAGCAGAAAGTTTGCTTGGCCCTGGTCAGAACTAAATCTACCACTGACCACTAGAGAGAGGATAGATGTTTCATAATTACAATCATGTTCTAAAACCTAATTTGTTTGATATATTTGTGTACATCAACATGTCTTTTTTTGTAAAAAAAAAAAAAGGATGAACATAGTTTTAGATAACAACCAATTTACAGTGACTGACATGATTGACTCTGCTCATAATTAATGTATATACAACAATGTGTGGTGTACAGTGCTGATAAACATCTCAGTTTTAATTGATGCATTTTAATAAGCGGGAGAAAAAAAAGGTCATTACGATGCCGCGCACCACACACACACACCCACACACAAACAAACAAACAAACACAAACACACAAACTTCGCTCAGAAAATAGCGACTTCTTTTGATTGCCTGCAGCTGTGAGTGGCTCCTGTTGTTTGTTCCCCCCTCTAGCATTTCAACTGTGCACATTAACAGCTCAAACTCCAAAACAAAAAAGTGGATTTGGTATTCAAATTCACCCT
Organism: Karalla daura; assembly: GCA_029224185.1. NCBI lineage: Eukaryota > Metazoa > Chordata > Actinopteri > Chaetodontiformes > Leiognathidae > Karalla > Karalla daura. Next base: position 11,259,983 of record CM055197.1, read on the forward strand.
TCTGAGTACTATTTGACATTCAATTCTCTCTCTCTCTCTCTCTCTCTCTCTCTCTCTCTCTCTCTCTCTCTCAGCGCGAATGCCCTTCACTGTGCGGGCCTGCCCTGAATACATATGTCCTGTGGCCTTTACGTGGCTGCGCTTCACCTTCCTGACACTGAGAGGTGCTCGCGGTCCACGAGCCGCCGCTCGTCCTCCGCCTGGAACGTGCGGCCGCGCTCTTCCTGTGCCTCCGTCCTGCGCTCCCCGCGTGCGCTCCCGCCACATGAAATCATGGCGTCGCCGCCTGCGGGTCTCCATCCTGTACGCGGACCGGGCCTCTCCCTCGCCTCGCCCATGTGTCAGCACCTGTCACAGGGATGCGGAGGCTCGCAGGGAGCGCACAGTCACAAACGCTCATCATCATCATCATCATCCTCTTCATCATCATCATCATGACCACCGCTGCCTTTACATTTGGCTGTTGAGTCATTTCTTGCTACTTGCAAGTCACCGCGCCTCGTTATCCTCGCAGAGGTTTTTGGTCAGGCTAATCCCGGCGCCAAATAAACCTCTCTCGAGGCATTTGAGTCACACACACTCACACGCGCGCTCAGACATGAGGCGTGCTGCATCACCCTGACCTCATTATGAGAGGGTTTCCAGGGGACTTCGACCTGAGGATCGACTCCTTGGGGTTTTTTTTTTTCTATTTTTCTTTCCAACAGATTTAAGCCGATGAGGTCAAGCTCAGTGGCTCGCCCGGGGAAAAGTGACGCCTATTTGATGTGCAGCTCCCACTGTTGACAGAGACAGTGCGAAGTCGAAGAAGGGTTTCTCGGGTTGTTTGAAGGAGGGTCGTGTCAGGTCCTCATCGATAGCAAGTGTAGTCCCTGCAGCAGGTGGGGGTCAGCGAGGCCTCGGTTTGGAGAAGCAGCAGAGGCAGGGACTGATATGTTGTGGACACTGGCAGCACTGAAGCATGGTTTGCTGTTAAAGGGACTCTCATATAGAGCTTTTTTTTGTTTTTGTGACCATTAGAAGTTCTTTATATTCACCAATTCACATAGTGCGCTGCACTGTCCCCCTGCTCAGGATTTCTAAACCATTCACAAACGCTGACGGTGCAGCGTCAGGGTCTCCAGTATCGAGCCCAAATTAACTGCTCTAAACTGCAGGGGGCTTGGATCGAACCAGCAACCTTCTGATAAGCGGACGTCTGCACCGCCCCAGAGTCGTGTAGTCATCCCTGGTTCAGCCACCTGAGGGAAGACCCAGCACGAGTCAATATCAGCTGAGCTTGGCACTCTATTAAGAATATTTCCACCACTCCGCTATCAGACAGCTCAGCCCTTTGGCACAGATTTTTTTTCCTTCTCTCTCGTCCACAGAGCTCCCACAGTAACCGTACGGTGTTGCAGCCACGCCGTGCACTGCAACGCGCTACAAATCAGCTGTGTGGGTCACACTCTCAGCAGCTGATGGAGGAGATAATGACTCAGTCGATCAGTAGGTAACATTGTGACTCCAGTTTCCTCCCACAGTGCAAAAACATATGTGATTAGGCTGATTGGACAGTCCAAACTGCTCCAGGGAGTGAGTATGTGTGTGTGTGTGTGTGTGTGTGTGTGTGTGTGTGCCCCGTGCAGACAGGCAGCCTGTCCAGAGTGTATTTCCTGCCTCTCGCCCTGTGAGCCATGGGATGGGCTCCAGCAGACCCCCGTGGCACCAATTAGGTATGAAGCAGGTCAAGAAAATAAATGAATGAACTTCAACAGATGGAAAATGGAACAGCCAACACAGCAAGAAGGAAATTCTGTGAAAACTGGAACCTTTCTTCTCTACAATTTTTTTTTTGGAAATTCATTTAATCTATTTATGGATATTTAGCACTCTCTTACAGTGATTAGGTTTCAGAGATATACTTGGTAAGTAAGACACGTCTCTGCTTGAACAGGCTTGAAAAATGAGAGCAGGGGTTGTCTTTAGGCAGTTTTATACCAATAGGAATCATAGCTTTTGGGAGTAAAAAAGTTCAGTCAGTAACTTTTGGTGAGAGTTTATCCCTTTCTGCTCACTATGGGAGTTCATAGAGCTAGTTGTTAGAATGATGATTTTTTTGTGTGTGTGGGAGGGTTATAGCTCTTACTTAGGGGTAGGAACTCTCAGGTAGGAACTCTCTCAGAACAGTAGGAACTACGGTAGGAACTACAGTAGAAACTACAGTAGGAACTCCAGTAGGAACTATAGTAGGAACTAAAGTAGGAACTACAGTAGGAACTACAGTAGGAATTACAGTAGGAACTCTCTCAGAACAGTAGGAACTCCAGTACGAACTCCAGTAGGAACTACAGTAGGAACTACAGTAGGAACTCCAGTAGGAACTATAGTAGGAACTCCAGAAGGAACTACAGTAGGAACTACAGTAGGAATTACAGTAGGAACTCTCTCAGAACAGTAGAAACTCCAGTAGGAACTCCAGTAGGAGCTCCAGTAGGAGCTCCAGTAGGAGCTCCAGTAGGAACTCCAGTAGGAACTATAGTAGGAACTCCAGTAGGAACTCTCTCAGAACAGTAGAAACTCCAGTAGGAACTCCAGTAGGAGCTCCAGTAGGAGCTCCAGTAGGAACTCCAGTAGGAACTATAGTAGGAAGTCCAGTAGGAACTATAGTAGGAACTACAGTAGGAACTTCAGTAGGAACTCCAGTAGGGACTCCAGTAGGAACTACAGTAGGAACTCTCTCAGAACAGTAGGAACTCCAGTAGGAACTACAGTAGGAACTCTCTCAGTACAATAGGAACCATGAGTGATGTAGTTGAATGCTGACGGTTTCAACCAGAGATGCTGCATCACCCCAGTAAGAGGTCATCAAAGAATTTGGGACTGAGCAAACTATTGCATTCTCTACACATGATCCAAGGGTATTATCTTCATTGTCTAAGGCTGAACAATTGTTCTTTTGCTGCATTTGTCCTTCATTATATCTTGTTGGGAGCTGGATTAGCCATCGAGGATAAAGCTATGGATTTGTACTTTCGATCCAGACTCCAAACAAGGTTTTGACTTACACTGAACCTATTTTGACTATATGATAATGGTATTTTCTTTTATATTTTTTAGAGTATATATACTGTGCGTGTGTGTGTGTGTGTCTGTGTGTCTCTGGTTGACTTTGTGAAAGATGCATCTGTTGATGCTGCACATTTACTTTTTTGCTTGAGGTGTTATTGTGTATAATAAATTAACTTCACAGTTACAAGAACAAGCAGATGCTGCTAGTTACAGTTTTGTTTCTTCTATCAAAAATGGTATGAATGTTCAGATATTTCACGTTATGATGTTTGTGTGGATGAAACATTTGTCAATTAGATCGTCTGAGGACAAGCATTAGAGCCATCACAGAGTCATTTTAGTAGCTACTATAGATAGAGATAATAAAGATACACATAATAGAGGGATGACAAGGACCTGAAGAAATTCACAACCAGGAATAGGAATTATCAGTGACACGAGTGTACAGAGACATACGCCATTTAAAAAAAACGAATCACGCAGAAAACAGAGAGCAACCGAGAGAAGTAGATTCACACTGAGGTTCGCTCTCTGCTAAATTTGTATGCGATGGAGGAAATCCAGCCTGCTTCCAAGGGGAGCAAGCGGAATATGTTTTCGCTGTATCCACTAAACTCGCTGCCAAAGGCGTCCACCACTGACCTGAGCAGTGCAGGCAGAAGATGAGGGAATTAATGCAACATTATGAAAAAAAAAAAAACCTCAAAGACCACATTAATCGAAACGGCGCTGATAATGGTGTGTGTCATGGTGACCGATGATGCACATCATTTTAAAGGTCACCTACAGGTGGTGAGGACGCAGACCGAAAACAATGCCTGGAGGGTCGAACGTGTATCCCATTGCATTGCATTTGTGATAACTGCATTCCTACGACTGCTGTCTTCTCAAATGGGATTTGATATAAGTCTGTTCTTGCAACATTCAGACCCAAACAGAGGAATACGGCGCTTGGCACAGCTTGGTCGAGCGCGGGCAAAGCGGCAGCGATGTTCAGTGGCTGAGAGGATGTGCTTCGGGAAACTCAAAACTGGGGACCTGCCATCAAAAACAGATCATGCACTGAATGTGGATGAGTGTATTTTTTTTATCTTTTTTATAAAGGGGCCAAATACAAAAGTATGCTCATGGATGACAGAGCAAATGATTGTTTTTTTTTATCTCTTGTTTTTGTTTTTCTTTTTTTTTAGGCAGACACAGGGAAATATTACCGGTTGAATGTTCACTCGCCATTTATCTCAGTTTCCAGGAGGAAATATCTGCTAAACACGACATGTTCCCTCACTGGCTGTTAACTTAGTCTGTCTGCGTCTGCGAGAGAGGAAATAAAAAGTGGTATAAAAATAAAAGCTCATTCTAGCTTAATGAACTCACAATGATTCTTATTTTCAGATGATCATGCGCTAATGAAAACATAATCATGGATGCCAGATTGCATATCTGCCGTTAGATTCCCCCTCAATCCTACGCATCGGTCCTTTAATAAGTATGCATGAGTGTGACCTCCCTGGAAGCAATTATGAAAAGTTAAACCACATCATGTTTTGGGCTAATTTGGGGTTGACCTGCTCATCAGGTGTCCCAAGTCTTAACAGAAAAGGTCACAGCACATCTTGCACTGGTGGAATTCAGCCTCCGGGGAGCACACCAGTGGCCTCTGCTGCAATCTGCTCAGCCTGCCAGATAATTTCCGTGCTCGAGCAGAGCCTGAAGTCTGAAGCGCTGCTGTCTGACTCAAGTCACTCTGCAGGTTGTGCACGGTGAAGCTCTAACCACGCGTGGTCCTTCAGCAGGAATGACAAGTCTATGACGAGAAACAAAGTGGTGGCGGACAGCTTAGCACCCCAAACGAGGAGTGTAAGAAGCAAAAAACATCCACTTACTTACCTACTCTACACTCTTACTTTTAACTCAACTGGTTTACAGCTGTTTAAGGCTACTTTTAGAGTTATATTACTTTGCAGGTATATAGTTTTATAGTTTTACATATACATTTTATAGTGTGACTTGTGTCTCCCTCACTGCATTGTTCATTTTGATTTCATTCATTTTTTCATTATTTTAGATTTACTTTACTTTTATACTCATTATGGCTTTTATCCAAATATTATTTGATTTTAATGTTCTTCGTTGTTTGTTTTCTAGCTATTCTGCTTTTATTGTTTTTATCGTCTTGTTTTAAGTTTTACAGTTCTGTTTTCTCAGTTTCATTTATATTGGTTTGTTCTCCGCCAAGTGTAAGATAACCTTTCCTCCGCGTTGCTGTTTCTACATCGCATCAATCTGTGTAGTGCGTGTGCGTCTGTGAATCTATATCACCTGTGAGGGTGTTATTTATTTGTTGTTGTTTTTTTTATCGTGTAAAGCGCTTTGGGCCCTTCCTCTGCATGAATCGCTATATGAATAAAGTTTGATGTGATTTGATTTGATTCACGCTCACACCTGGGATTAATTGACTCCAATCAACTTAAACACGCATGGTTTTGACTTGTGGGAGGAAACCCGTAGAAAACGCAGACATAGGTAGAAACTCCCCTCTGAAAAGCCCTTGTTTCAACCAGGAATCAAACCATAGACCTTCTTACAGTGAGCCAACAGTGCTAACCACTTATCCACCAAACAAGAACCATCTGACACCAATTACTCCACCTGGGTGGAGGAGGAGAGCGTCTGCAGCTGGTGCTCACCTGGCCGCTCACGTGTGATGAAGAGGTCAAAAGCCTTGATGTTTTCCAGCCACCGAACATTAGCTCGTGTTAATAATAAATGCCGAAAAACATCCAGATGGCACGTTCCTGTGCATCTGTATGCATGAGGCTCTGAGAGTGGCCTGAGCAGAAAATTAATTGGGGGAGGGGTTGGGCACGTCGCTCGCATACGAGCAGCAACACCGGGTGAGTCAGCAGAGAGACCTGACACACCTCGGACGACCGCACGGCTGCTCTTTGGCCTGCCACGGCTGCAAGGATCCGAGACGTTCCTCCTCTGAACCCACGGGAGGGGAGCGGGCAGTGGCGGAGTGGGGGGGTGGGGGGGTGGCAGAGCCGGACATTTATTAACGACCTGCCTCGAGCTCGCAGTTAAAACCACAAAGATGTTTACGGGACAGAGGCAACGGCGGAAACAGCAGCCGCACTGTCTGTCACTCCTCTGTTATCTAATTTGCCTCGGTCCTGTTTGATCGTGTCCCTGCTCCGACTCAGCTGATGAAAAACAATTGTCTGTATTCATTTTCTGCCTCCGCCGCTCCCCGCTTCCTCTCCTTGGCCTTCCTGTGGGAGCCCAGTTGGCTGCGCTCTGGGCTGGTGAGGGATGAGAACGTAGAAAATTAGCAAACACGCCAAAGACCGTAATTGTTAAATTGCGGCAAATGGACCCCATGTGAGCGAGGCGCATAAACTCAGAAATCAACGCAGCTTACCCAGACCCAGTTTATCTAAATTCCAATAGTATGCTCAGTAATGGAAAAACACTGTAGAAATGCCATTTCAAATAGACCCCGGTGTAATCCCCGGCCCACTGGGGTCCATTTAATCAATGCTACAGACATGAGCATAGAGGAGGAACAGTCTGCAAATGGAAGTGGAGTTCTGAGTCAGCTCACAGGAGATTAAAAAGTAGAGGTGGATGAATAATGGAGGAGGAGAATGGTGGGAAAATTGCCGAATGTGGCGAATCATCAATAACGCCTCCTGTGAATAATTCTGAACAGAAAAAAAAAAAGACTTCTGCTGAAGCTGTCTTTGCCCGCTAAAATGGAATTGTTCTTAATTAGTTTTTTGCCGCGTGTTGCCTCACTCTCTGGATGAGCACTCTTTATTTCTCAAGCTTTTCCCGGCTCCCGCTCATTTGCGCCTCGGTTTACCTGCGCTCCTCAAATCTCTTTGCCGAGACCCCGCCGTTATGCAAGCTCCCGTGGAAAATAAGTGACAGCTTTCCGCTGATTAGCCGTCAACTTTGGGGGCGTTTTGGATGAGCTCCCCGAGCAGACGCAGAGCTGCTGCTGCAGCCGTCGCTGGCGGCTCCGGGAGCGTCTTCACGCCGGCACGTAGCAGCGCCGGCTCATATTTAATCAGCCAGCGGTGTCCAGAGCGACGGGCTGACAGCCCGCCTGCGAAAAAGGGGCCCGGCGGCGCTCCGGCCCCGCTAACAGCTAGCTTCCCCGTCTGAACACAATCATGTATCATTACCTCGGCGATCGATGAAGCGAAACGCGGCTCCTGCGCCGCTTCGTGTCGCGTCTCTCGGCGGCGATCGTGCTCCGCGTTTTTGGCCTTGTTAGCGAGCCCAGACAGACTGTGACAGACACTCAAACACCATGCAGAACACTGAGAAAACTCCTGATTGGTTTTCCCTCCGTATTTGTCAAGGAAGTTCCCCATTTAACATGAATCCTAGTGATTTTTCTTGACAGTCCGTCTCCCGGTTTTCTTTTGTGAGCGGCTGCAAAGAAAATAGATTATCTGCAAATTGTTATTGTTCATGACTGAGTGAATCCTGTTTGTTTTGTTGCCTGATTTCTTTTAGTTATGGCTGTGCCGTCGTGACAGTCGAGGGTTCGGCCTTTAAAAGAAACGTTATATCGGGAATAAGAGTTTGACATTTGGGGAAGAGGCTTGTTTGTGTTTTTGCTGAGAGTGAAATAAGAGGATTTAACCACTCCCATGTCTCCACAATAAACATGAAGCTGCAGCCAGCAGCTGGTTCACATAGTTTCATGAAGAGAGGAAACAGGAGGAAACGAGCCGCCTGGCTCTGTCCAAAGTTAACACGGGCCAAGCACAGCCTCAATTAATTCATTATACTTCTGAATCCCCATGTTTGATGATAATGTAATGATAAGCCCACATTGCAACTCACAAATCGACATGACATCCGGCCTGTTTCACTGAGGCTCGGCCGCTCTCAGAGCTCGGTTTTGGCTCGCCATCTAAATCATCCTCGTCACAAGGTCCATTTAGTGGCTGCTCTGGCGTTTCAGGTCATATCACATGATCTTCATCAGAAGATTGAATTTGTCGACATTGAAGTTGTCACTGAATTGTAGATAAATCGCCTCAAAGTGGAAATTTGTCCCCAAATCCATGACATCTGGGCAGCTCTGCTGATGAAGATCATGAGATTTGACCGAAGGATCCATCAGAGTTTGTGGAAGAAGAAAAGAAAACAAAAAACTTAAAATTTTGTGCAAGAGATTTAAGGCAGGCTAGATGGTAGCACGGTGGATGGTTTGAATCGTGGTTGGACCAAGTGCCGTTTTCTCCACATATTCCTCCCACAGTCCAAAAACATGCATGTATAAGTCATGAATGGACGTATATAATGCCCCTAAACACCTCAGATTTCCATTTATGTCACAAATAATCACAATGTTCAAATTCTTTTGTGGACCGACAGAGGACTCCGATGAAAGGCTCCTCTTACAATCTTACATAAGCTGTTTGAAAATATGCATCCAGGAAGAAGATTAACATGAAGTATGAATGATGATCAATGTTTCAGGCACAAAGAAAGAGAGAGAGAGAGAAGGAGACAAACATACAATATACATGAAGAACTTGCAGCATTCTTGTAGATATAACAGAAAAATGGCTGCGAGTGGCTGAGCATAAATCCACAACTGCATACACACACACGTATGTTTATTATCCACAGTGCAGTGAAGTGGACAGACTCCATAATTCACAGCAGTTTGCAGCAGACAGGCTGGCTTTGTGGAGATGTTCTGTCATCCCCTCTTGTCAGCTCAACACCGCTGTCCCACAGAGCTAGTTTTCATTCCCTCCACCTCATCCTCAGCTCTTCACGTCTCCTCTCTATGCTCTGTAAAATATGTATTTTTCCCCCTGAGAACCCGGGAACTGATATCTCATCTGCAGCGGGATGGGAAAGACTATCCGCAGCTGCAATTCTTTATTCCACCTGTCGCGGAAAACAACTGAAGCACACCCGATCCCCGTCCAGTCAGCAACTTAAATCTTGGGATTTGACTGCCGGTCCATCACGCTGGATCGAGGGGGTGAGGAGGGGAGTGGGGAGGGGGGTTACTGCTCTGGGACAACACCTGAAGACACAGAACTTGAAAGCTTGACTGCATGAGGCCTCTGCACAGTCGGAGGGTTACAATCAGATCCTTTTTCTCCACGCGAGGAGAAGAAGTATAATGAGCTTGGCACACTGTGCAGTCCCCATCAGTCAAAATTTGGCTTGTCAGGTAACTTCAGAATGAAAAGGAACAATGGAAACGCACTGTGAGGAGTATTTTAAGATACTGCGGGGAATTCAAGGACTGTTGTGAAGCTGAATTCATTAGCAGATTTGTAAATTTTGTCCAAAACACCATCAGAGTCTCTCAGGAGCCTCTTAAACACACACAAACAAGCGAGCAATGAGGGATTTTTTAACAAACAAGAGCTGCAGCGGCAGCAGCGGCAAAAGATGATTTTTGCATTGTCACATATCATTATTTACCCAACCTGTTCATAATGAGCGCACTGAGGCTGCCATGGGAGGACAGTGTGCGTCCTTTCCCTTTGTCTTAGCTGGTTAAAGAGAGCTGCCCATCACCGGTTTCACCAGCGGAGGCTGACCCAAGCCTGCTGGGAACTGAACTGTAGTTAATTAGTGCACAAAGCCTGGAGGACAAAAGAAACTTTGGGGTGGAGGTGACGGAGGAGGGTGCAGGGGGGAAGCCTAGGGGGTGGTAGGAGGATAACGGAGGGCGGGGGAGGATTTGAATCAGGGGTATAGAGCGGGGGATCTTAAGTTTGGAACACAGAGGGAGGTTTTTTTTTGGGGCCGGGTGGGGTCTTTGCATGTGTGGCCTGTGTCGGGGTGCAGCAGGAGGGAGTGTGGGGCACACAGAGGGATGAATTAGCAGTGTGAAGGGGAGCCTTGTCCCTAAGCTCAGAGCTACTACCAGCCAGCACACACACACACACAGCAGCAGCACTCTGCTGGAACCCACCAAGAGACAAAGACCGTGTGGGTCTGATGGAAGAGGACCTCAAAGGAGAGACTGTGTGACAGGGACTGCAAAAGGTCAAAGTGTGACATGAACTAATGTGGGCAGGCAGTGTGTCCAGACCCCGCTCTGCTCTGAAGCCTTGATGGGGAGTAAAACTGTATCTTTCTTCATCAAACCTCACCCCCTCCCCTGAAGGAAACTCACCATATGCCCCACAGTAGTCTGTGTGAGTGTGTGTGTGTGTGTGTGTGTGTGTGTGTGTGTGTGTGTGTGTGTGTGTGTGTGTGTGTGTGTTCAGTTGCTCATTTTATTGGGTGATATGCATGAGCACGGCTGAGCTGGTGAGACACAGTGGACGAGAATCAGTGGATGAGCTTTTGGTTAAATCACCTACTGTAACTCAGATCACAGGTGGTTATCGTGCAGTATCAGACTCAAAGGCCGCTCAATAACCCGCGGGAGGCGCTGTGAGTCCATTGTTATCAAAGCCTCTATCGACGTCCTCCGCCGAGCCGACCACAGGCCATTTCATGCCCGGATTGATCCGAGCGTCCAGGCCGCTGTCGGCTGCTGCCGGCCCGAGAACACTGCGCTGTTGTCCAGCCAGCACCTCCTCCTCCTCCTCCTCCTCCTCACACCTCCTCACCTTCGCCACCTCCTCCTCCTCCTCCAGCTGCGTCAAGTTTAGCGACGACGTTCAGGATAAACCCGGAGGTCTGCCTTCAAAATAAAAGCATGGACGCGTCGTAAAGGGGGGGGGTCATGATCAGAGGCTGACGTCAGAGCGCGGTTGTTTGACAGATGCTGTGACATCACTTTGAGGATGAGGTCATCTGGAGGAAACACCTGATGTTTACCGCCAGATGTGACTCACCTCTGACCTGCTGTTTTCAGCAGTGTGAACAAACAGATGATATAGTTTC